>CAKNXH010081146.1:0-13445 GCA_932178445.1 Andricus quercusramuli | reverse complement strand
GAAATGCTTAATTGAGATAATAAATAACCTTGACGTTGTTTACGCAACATTCGTCTCTCACAATTTCGCAAATCATTTTGTGATGTCATCGGGACCCTTCTAGAACATTCTAGAAGCTTAGTACGGACACGAACCGCTGCAGAATGTTCTCGAAGTCGGTAAGATAGGAATTTGTTTATTTTTATCAAAAATGGCTGGCTAACAAACTTTACCTTCATTTTGGGACACTTGAAAGAGTATTCCAAAGCACAATCCAATATGTCAATTCTTTCTAAATTTATCGTGCTAACAAACTAAAAATCTACAGGCAGACTAACAGGCAGACAAACAGACAGACAAACAGACAGACAAACAGACAGACAAACAGACATTTTGCAAAAACTTGTTTTTTGGGTTCAGGGGTTCTCAAAACGAGGACATTTAACAAAGACGGGGGGGGGGCAAAATGTAACCATGAAACTGTTTACGCGAAATGCTTAATTGAGATAATAAATAACCTTGAAGTTGTTTACGCAACATTCGTCTCTCACAATTTCGCAAATCATTTTGTGACGTCATCGGGAGCTTCTAGAACATTCTAGAAACTTAGCACGGACACGAACCGCTGCAAAATGTTCTCGAAGTCGGTAAGATAGGAATTTGCGCCTCATTAAAAAAATGTATTCTATTATTCGTTTATATAATTTATCTTGGATCGCTAATTCATTAATGGAATTCTGAATGTGTAAGTGTTACGGCAATTTCCCACCGACGTTATGCAGCACTTTCTCCATCGAGTGCGTAGACGCAAGAAAAAAATTAAAAGGCCTTGAAGGAATTTAATTAATGTTCCCACATTAAAAAAAGATCTATTGTAAAAACAAAATGTTTCAAAAGACGCAGGTTAAATAATAACTTAAAAAAAAGAGACGAAAATGACATACATTTTTCTAAGTTGCAAAATTTATAAATTATTTAATTTATTAATTGGATCATTTCTGTAATTCATATTTTCTGCCTTAGCCGTACTAGTATGGATTCCTTATAAAATATAAAGCGGTCCTTGATCCCGGATTGGCGAGACTACCAAGAAGCCATCCAATTGACATTTAAAAAAATTCCATAATTCCATTTAAGTTATATTCCATAAATTCTGAAAAAAATTATTTCTGAATGCGACAAGTTTCGATTCGTTCTATAGTTAATAAAATAAAATAAATAAACAAATTCAAGGAAAGTAAATGAATTAAATATGAATTCGAATTATACAACTTTCCTATCATTTTTATATGAAAGATGATATAATGAACATGTATCTATTGGGTCATTAATTTGAGCATAAGACAGGATTTCATAACTTTCTTGTATTAATAGACTCGAATAGTAGTAAATTAACCTAATTGATTACTTCATTCAGAATACAAATAACATTTATAGCTATATTAATTTATTAATTAATAACTGAGGACTGAAGATAATTTTTAACGTCTTTTCAGACTAGATGGAAATATGAATTAAAAATGATTTTAATTAATTTTTTTTCTAAAAAAATATCTTCTCCTTTCGCTCCGCTGGGAATCGAACCTCAGAACTTCCAATTGCCAGTCGGGCGCTTTCCCAGTAAGCTACTAGAGAGATCGAGAGAAGAAACTTTTTTCAGAAAATACACTTTTCATTTTGCCATGTGGTAAATCAAAAATTTTTTCTAAGGTATCTGTATTATCATCAGAGAATAACAGACATTTTTAACGTCTTTTCAGACTAGATCTTTTTTCAGAAAAAAATAATTAAAATAATTGGAATATAGTTGCAAGAAAATTATCAGAGTTGGGATTTTTTTCTAAATTTCATTAATTCCCATGTTGAATTTAAGAGTTGAAAATTGAAGAAAATTTAACTGTTGGAAACAATATTGAATTTACCTCAATTTTCGACTGTTGAAAATTCAATTTTTAATTTTGTTGAAATTTCAACAGTTGAAAATTCAATTTTCTCCAATCTTCTTCAACTTTCAAATTAAATATTCATCGCTTGAAAATTTTATCATCAATTTTCTTTCAAGTTTCGAAAGTTTAAAAATTCAATTTTCTTAAATTTTCAACAGATGAAAATTCAATTTTTTCAATTTTCGACAATAAAATTTTCAACTTTTAAAAATTAAATTATCAATTTTCTTATATTTTCGAATGTTGAAAATTCAATTTTCAACAGTTTAAAAATTAATATTGTCCAATTTTCTTCAATTTTCAACAATTTAATGATCATATTTCGAAAATTTTATTATCAATTTTCTTTCAAGTTTCAAAAGATTTCAACTCTTGAAAATTAAATGATCACTTTTCCTACATTTTTGAGTGTAAAAATTCAATTTTTTATTTTGTTCAATTTTCAACAATTGAATTTTTAATTTTCTTCAATTTTCCACAGTTTAAAATTTAATTTTCTCCAATTTTCTTCAATTCTTAACATATGAATATTCATCTGTTGAAAATTCTACTATAAATTTTCTTAAAAGTTTCAAAACTTAAATTTTCAACAGTTGAAAATTCTTTTTTTTTCAATTTTCAACAATAAAATTATCAAGTCTTGAAAATTAAATGAACAATTTTCTTAAATTTTTGACTGTTGAAAATTCAATTTGTTATTTTATTCAAATTTTAACAATTGAACTTTGAATATTCTTTAATTTTCGACAGTTTAAAATTCAATTGTTTCAATTTTCAACAATAAAATTGTCAATAATTGAATTTTGAATTTATTCAATTTTCAACAATTTAAAAATCAATTTTCTCCAATTTTCTTCAATTTTCTAGAATGGAATTTTCACAATTTGAAAATTCTATTATCAATTTTCTTCAAGTTTCAAAACATGAAAATTCAATTCCCTTTAATTTTCAACGGTTTAAAATTCAATTTTTTCAATTTTCGACAATAAAATTTTCAACTTTTGAAAATTAAATGATCAATTTTCTTATATATTTTCGAATGTTTGAAATTCAATTTTTAACAGTTTAAAAATCAATTTTCTTCAATTTTCTTCAATTTTCTTCAATTTTCAACAATTTAATGTTCATTTTTCGAAAATTTTATTATCAATTTTCTTTCAAGTTTCAAAAGATGAAAATTCCATTTTCTGAAAATTACAGCAGTTGAAAATTCAAGTTTTTTCAATTTTAAACTTTTGAAAATTAAATGATCACTTTTCCTACATTTTCGAGTGTTAAAAATTCAATTTTTCATTTTGTTCAATTTTCCACAATTGAATTTTAAATTTTCTTCAATTTTCAACAGTTGACATTTTTTTTCAATTTTCAACAGTTGAAATTTTTTCTTCAATTTTCAACAGTTAAATTTTTTTCAATGTTCAACAATAAAATTTTCAAGTCTAGAAACTAAAATGAACAATTTTCTCAAATTTTCGACTTTTGAAAATTCAATTTTTTATTTTATTCAAATTTTAACAATTGAACTTTGAATATTCCTTAATTTTCGAAAGTTTAAAATTCAATTGTTTCAATTTTCAACAATAAAATTGTCAACTTTTCGAAATTAAATGATCAATTTTATTAAATTTTCGAATGTTGAAAATTCAATTTTTAATTCTGTTCAATTTTCAATAATTGAATTTTGAATTTTCTTCAATTTTCAACAATTTAAAAATCAATTTTCTCAAATTTTCTTCAATTTTCATAAATTGAATTTTCATATCTTGACAATTCTATTATCAATTTTCTTCAAGTTTGAAAACATGAAAATTCAATTCCCTTAAATTTTCAACAGTTTAAAATCAATTTTGTCCAATTTTCTTCAATTTTCAATAATTGAATTTTCATATGTTGAAAATTCTATTATCAATTTTCTTTCAAGTTTCGAAAGGTGAAAATTCAATTTTCTTAAATTTCCAACAGTTGGAAATGCATTTTTTTTTAAATTTTCAACTTTTGAAAATTTTGTGGAATTTTCAACAATTGAATTTTTTATTTTCTTCAATTTTCAACAGTTTAAAATTCAATTTTCTACAGTTTTCTTCAATTTCCATCAACTGAGTTTCC
The DNA here is from genome assembly GCA_932178445.1 of Andricus quercusramuli. NCBI lineage: Eukaryota > Metazoa > Arthropoda > Insecta > Hymenoptera > Cynipidae > Andricus > Andricus quercusramuli. Next base: position 9,414 of record CAKNXH010081146.1, on the reverse strand, counting down.
ATTTATTGAAAATTCAACCATCAACTTTCTTCCAGTTTTAACAATTGCATTTTCATATGTTAACAATTTTGAATTTTCTTCGAGTTTCTACAGTTAAAAAATCAGTTTTCATTTTTCCTCAATTTTCAAATTCTACTGTTGAAAATTCAATTCACTTTTTTTTTAATTTTCAGCAATTGAATTATCTGATAATATTTTAATTTTCAATTTTCTTCAATTTTCAACAATTGAATTTTCATCATTTACATGATAAAAATTCTTAAATTTTATCTTAATAATAAATAAAAATTTAATATAAATAATAGAATTGAACAAAAAAATTAATTTCAACTGTTGAAAATTCAATTTTCTCCAACGTTCTTTAATTGTATTTTCAATTGTTGAAAATTCTTCTTTTGAGCAATTCAACTAATTTAATAGAAATTTCAACTGCCTGGTTGATTTTTGAACTTTTATATTATTTTCATTGAGAATGCACCTTTTTTGGTTGAAAATTCAACTACTTAGTTAAAAATTCAACTATTCTGTTGAAAAATCATTTGTTTTCGTTAAGAATTATTTTTTTAATTCAAAAATTCAACTATTTGGTCGAAAGATCGTCTTTTATGGTAGAAATTTTTTTTTTTAAAATCGTCCATTTGTTTGAATTAAACCGTTTTTATTCATAATTTAAAACTTTTTCGATTGAAATATCAACTATTACATTTTTTTCAACAATTCAGCTTTTTTTGGTTGAAAATTCAACTATTTCCGACTTTGCTCGTGATCAGAACTCTCGTGTGATTCTACAGACTCGGCTAAACTCGGCAGCTCTCGGATTCAGTCGGCTTTTCGTTCCATGCATAGCAGCGTATGGCGGAATGCTCCACACCACCTCACCTCTGCTACACTTAGTGGAGATTTCCAATATTTCTGCTGAGAGATTTCCAAGATTTCTACTGAGAGATTTCCAAGATTTCTACTGAGAGATTTCCGAAGATTTCTACTGAGAGAATTCCAAGATTTCTGCTGAGAGAATTCGAAGATTTCTGCTGAGAGATTTCCAAGATTTCTACTGAGAGATTTCCAAGATTTCTACTATGAGATTTCCAAGATTTCTGCTGAGAGATTTCCAAGATTTCTGTTGAGAGATTTCCAAGATTTCTGCTGAGAGTTCCAAGAGTTCCTACAAGAATTCTCTCCAGATTTTCCGCGAAGCAATCTAAGATTTCTTAGTGAGTAGCCCCCCATTTGAAAAATTTAAGGCCCGGAATTATTTTCAAAATTATTTTGATTCGATTTTCCCTTTTTATTTATTACTGAACAAACAATGCACCACTTGGAAAAAAGTTATCCCTACATTTCTATAAAATTGGTTCGCGAACAATGCAAAAGTGTAAGAAATTCACGGCAAAGGATTGTAGTGAAATTCTCCAAGCGGAACGAAAGACGAATGAGGCAACAAACAATTTTCCGATCTATGTTTCAGGTCTTGAAGATATTACAGACATTGTAACTGTGAGTGTTCAGTTCTCTCAGGCGAAGAGCTCGAGAAAATAAAAAGAATAAAACTTAAGAAACCCCCTAGAGAACCGATATCCTGAGAGAAGTCTTTTTCATTGCAGAAAAATTCGTTGAAATCTATATATTTGAATTTTCAACTAAAAAAGATTTTTTCATCCAAAAATGGAATTTTCAAAATCTTCAGTTCAAAAAATAAATTTTAAATTCGGAAAAATTTTTAACATGTTGAATAAAACCAAAAAAGACGAATTTTTAACTGGATAATTTAATTTTCTAATAATCCTAGTGGAAAAATTTTTACCAAAAAGTACAGAAAACCAAAAATTTTTTCACAGGAATCTACAAACAAATGCAATAAATTACAATCATAATTACAAGAAAGTATAACTTTTTTTCTATTATTGAGACGAATTTTAAAAATTTGTAAAAAAAATAAAAAATTTTCCAGGAATCTAATAATAATTTTATTATCTTGGAACTCGAACTTGCCCAAAAAAAATTTTTAAATCTTGCAGAAGTAAAAAAATTACCTCAAAATCATCCATATTATTTGTTGCAAATTTTGGAAATCTTATCAAATATTCATTCTAAAATTAATTTTTGAAAAAAATATTATTGTTAGTTTTTCTAAGAATCTTGATGCAAATTTTTTATTCATTTAAAACCTTTCGAAATGCTTAAAAAGCTTATAAATTTTTTGAAATTGTTCAATTGTTATTTATTATTTTTAAAAAATTAATCTGTTTAAATATTCTCTCAAAATTAATTTTTAAAAATGAAAAACCATTTTAAATTTTCCCTGGAAAGTTAAGAAATTTTTTTATTTTCTCAAAACCTTTAAATATGAATAAAAAACTTCAAAATTTTATTTCGAAATCTTCAAAAACCTAAATTTAGTTTTTATTTTTCGAAATCTTTTTCAGTTTTGAATTAAGTTTGGATCTTCTCAAAAACATGAATTTTCAAGCCAAAGAGATAATTTTTAGAAGAAAATCGAATTTAAAAAAAAATGAATTTTAAAACAAAACGAATTTCCGAACCCAAAAAGATGACTTTTTTTACCACAAATGATTAATTTTCTACCAAAGAATTAATTCTTAACAAAATAGTTGAATCCTTGACCAAATAGATGTTTCAATCAAGAAAAATTGATTTTAAACCAAATAGTTGATGTTCAACTAAAAAATCTTTTTTTTAAACCAAAAATGGAATTAAAAAAATTTTCAGTTAGGAAAATGAATTTTGAAATGAAAGGAATTTTCAACCTGTGGACATTAAACCAAAAATGACGAATTTTTAACCTAATAAAATTTAAATTTCTAATAAATTGTTGAATTTTCAATCCAAACAAACAAATTATCTACAACATAGATCAATTTTCAACTGAAATGTTGAAAAGTTGATTTTTCAACCAGAAAATACGAATTTTCAATTGAACATTTGGATTTTTAACGAAAAAGGATTAAGAATTAATTTTCTACCAAAATGAAACCATTTTCAACAAAATACATACATTTTTCACCAGTTGGTGGAATTAAAAAAAAAGCATACAATTTCGGCCAAATAGTTAAATTTTAATTAAAAAATGAATTTTTGAAAAAAAAGTTTCTACGAAAAAGTCGAATTTTCTACCTACCAATTGAATTTTGAAATCAGAAAGACGAATTTTCCACGAAATATTTTAATTTTCAAGAAAAAAGTTTATTTTCAACCAAAAAGTTGAAATTTTCACCAAATAATTAAATTTCCAAGTAAAAAAATTTATTTGAAACCAAAAAACCAATTTTCAAACAAGCAGTTAAATTTTCGGGAAAAAATATTAATTTGAAACCAAAAAACGAATTTTCAACGAAGTAGTTCAATTTTCAACCGAACGGATTTCAAATTATTTCTACTTATTTTAATAGATTTTTACGATTTAAAAAGATTTCAAGGGATTTTCAGCTATTTCGACTAATTTGTAAAGAACTTAAGGAATAAATTAAATTTTATTCGGAAGGTTTCTCTACAGATTTCAACAATTTCCAGGGATATGAATAAATTACGAAAATTTCAAAGAATTTCCAAGATAATAAAACTAACCGCGAAAAATTTAGATTACAATTTTAATTACAAAAATTAATTAACTAATTATAAAATTTAGATACAAATTTCATATACTTAAATGGAAATATTTAAATTTTTAATGTTTAAAATAAAAACAAATTCAAATTAACTAAAGTAGTTGTAAACCAAATCTCCATCTAAAAAACCAACGAGAAAATATTTAAAATTTATTAAATTAAATTGAAAATGAATTTAAATTCTTCTTCAACAACCAATATTCAAATTCAACTACGAAATTCTTGGAGATTAAAAAAAAATAAGAATCCAACGATCATATTTAAACAAAAAAACTCCTAAATATCTTCTTTGAACAAAAATTATAAAAAAATAGGAAAGAAAAAAATACAACCTCCAAATCCTTATCCTGTTTTTTCGTATTTTTTAAAAATCAGAATCAAAAAACATTTTCAAAAATCTACACTTTTCAAGTCAACAAAGTAGTATAGCTAGGACGTTTCGGAGACACCTCAGTCGGTAAGCCAGTGATCGGTCAGTTACCGACAGTAGGTAATTGCACTGCCGGCAAGGTAGGGCACTGTCATGAGATCTTGACTTGATCTAGGGATTCCCCGGTTTTCGAAAAATAATTGAACCTTCTAGAAATTTCGACGTGATCTCTCACGATTTTCTATACATCGAAGTTTCTAAAAGGCTTGAACATCCTTCTGGTCAAACCATCTCGAAACTTCGATGTAGAAGGCAACCTCCAAATGCTCTTCCTTCTTTTTATTTGCTCGACTTTTTTTAAAATCATGATCACATCCTGGTTTCCTCATGAATTTTGAGATATTGAAAAATAGTTTTTGGTGAGTAGTATAATGTCGGTAACTGACCGACACTCTTTTACCGACTGAGGTATCCCCGAACTGTCTCAGCTATACTACTCGACAAACACAAATTTTTCAACATTTCAAAAACTCATGAGGAAACCAGGATGTGATTTTGATTTCCAAAATAAGTAAAAAGGGTCAAAAAAAATGAAGATGATTTGGAGGTTGCCTTCTTTTTCCTTTATCTTTTTTAATTTCCTTTTTGAATTTAAATGAAGACACTCAGAAGTTGTCCTTTGATCGTTGGATTTTTTTTTAGTTTCCAAGAATTTCGTAGTTGAGAAAATATTGAATCGCCAATTTTTTTGTCGTGAATCCACCGGAATAAAAAAAAGAACCTTCCGGAGGTAGAAAAGGAAGTTGGAACGACGGACTGTAATAAAATATGAAACTACTGAGATGCCAAAGAGAAATATGAAATAAAAAGAGTTTCGAATCGATGGAGGTTGAACGAAGTCTATCTAGAAATACCTCAATTCTAAATTTTCCTAAAATATAATCGTAAAATTTGTTGCCCGATTAGAATAAAATTGATTCAAGAGACACGTATTCTTGAAAATCGAGACTAAAATTGAAACTCAATTTTGGGAATGCGTCTCATTTTATTTATACCCACTCAGACGATAAAGTGCACTTTCATTTCGGACCAATGCACTTCTTCAGATACGAGCTTTCGATTTATTGGAAACTTTAGAAGGTAATACATCTTAGTATAAATTGAGCGAAATGCAAGCAAACAGAAAACATTTACCAAAAAATATTATCGCTGAACTTTGTTGTAAAATTGTTTTCTGAAATTTTGAACCACGTACGTAATTTAATTTTAGCCGACTATTTTTTTTCGTGAATTTATTTCTGGGTCATCCAAAAATAACGTAAGACGATTTGGGTAGAGGGGAGGTTTTTGGTAAAAGCTTACTATTTTGATTAATTTTTTTTTCTGAAAAAAGATCTTTCGCTCCACTGGGAATCGAACCTCAGAACTTCCGATTGCTGGTCGTTTTCAAGGAATCTGTATTATCATCAGAGAATTACAGAAATTTTTAACGTCTTTTCAGACTAGATGGAAATATAAATTTAAGAAAAAATCAGAAAAAAAATTAATTAAAATAATTTTTAATTCATATTTCCATCTAGTCTGAGAAAACGTTAAACATTTCTGTTATTCTCTGATGATAATGCAGATTCCTTGAAAAAATCTTGTCTTATGAATTTTTCAACAAGAATGAGAATTGCGACCAAAAAAGATTTTTCAGTCAATTTTCAACCAAATAGTTGAATTTTTAAACTTGAAAAGATTAACTTTTAACCAAAAATGGAATAGTCAAATAGTTTCCTGTAAAAAAATAATTTTCAATTAAAAAACGAAATTTCAACCCAACAGTTGCATTTTCAAATAAATAGTTAATTAGAACAAAAATGTAATAGTTCATAACCAAAAAAAGATTGTAATTTAAAATAGAAAAATAATTCAGTTTAACTAAAACAGACGAATTTTCAACTAAAGAATTCAATTCTCAACTAAAATAGATTAACTTTCAACCACAAAGTTGCATTTTTAACAACAAAAAATTATTTTTTCTACCAAAAAAGACGAATTTTCAACAAAAATACATAAATTTTCAACAAGAATGTTATATTTTCAACAAAAAAGGATTATTTTTCGACCGAAAAGAATTTTTAACCAAGAGAGATTAATTCTGAAAAAATTGAATATTTGAGAAAAAACGCAACTTTCTAGCATTGTTCAAAGATAATATTATTGAAAATAATAATAAATTGTATAAACAATTTTTTAACATGAAATAATTATTACCTCGATCTAAGTGAAAAGTTGACAAAAAGTGGAAAATTTCAGAAAAAACCGCAACATTCGAGCATTAATTAAAGATAATATTATTTAAAATGATGATAAATTGTTAAAACAACTATATTTGTTCACTTGCATTATTTATTACTTCACTAAGTAAAAAGTGGGTAAAAAGTTAAACGTTATAGAAGAAATCGCAAGTATATTGCATTAATAAAGAAGGAAATAGTTACAAGCAGTAATAATTTGTTTAAATAATTATTTTCGCTAAATTTAATTAATTTAAAAACACACCCTATGTGAAAAGTAGACAAATAGATGTATATTAAAAAACAGCAACTTTCTAGGATTATTCAAATTGAATATTATTAATAATAATAAATTGTTCAGACAAGTAATTTTTTAAGCTTTAATTAATTATTTACCTCTCTCTAATTAAAAATTGGACAATAAGAGTACAATGAAAAAACGGCAACTTTCTATCTCCATTCTAAGAGAAAATTTCTAATTTAAATGAATTGTTTAAACAATTAATTTAAGCCACTAATTAACAGTATAAAGTAGTATGTTATACATTAGAAACAATTTGCATTTGGAAAAACACAAAAAAAAAAATAATTATCGCTAAAAACTCGCAAAACCAATTTTTTCACTTATGGGGTTTTTTTAGGACCCTATAAAACAGACTTATGGGGGTGATATTTGAAAAGTGATATTTTATTCGTATTCTATGGCTGATTGTGAAGAGAAATATTGAGTTTCAACTCGATTGAGATAATATTGACGATTCTGAATAAGATTTACAAAAATATCTTTTTTTCTTATGAGAAATACATGTTAAACTTCATGGGGATTTTCTAGATAAAAATTTATGTAATTTGTTGAAAATGAGTCTTTTTGGTAGAAAATTAATCTTTTGGGTTGAAAATTCAACTATTTGGTTAAAAATTCATATTTTTGGTTGGAGATTCATCATTTCAGTTGAAAATTCATTCCTTTGATTGAAAATTTATCTTTTTGAGTTAGAAAACACAACTAAAAAGTGTTTTAAATATATTTAGAAACAAAATTTATAGAAAATACGATTTTTTAAAGGTCGAGCATATTCTCATGCTCGTGAGGATTTCTCCGAGCACTTAAAGTCTTTATAACACTATTCATGCGCTTTGCGCCACCCCTAAATATTAACCGATTTTGCTCAAATTTGGAGATTAATTTTTTTGGGCATTCAAACAAAACTAGGGGAGGGGGAGCAGAGAAATTCGAAAAGTGAAAAAAAGGGCCACCCTAGCGTACACCCTATAAAATCAAGCATAGAATAGTGAAAACTGTCTCCCACGTTTTTCAGTTGGGAAGCTAATTTGGCGAGATTAGTGGTGGGTAATAAGACAAGTTTTACGATCGGCATTAACTGGCACAAGTGCACGAAGTCGAACACTGTGTACATGTTCTCGTTGCACCAAGTAGTACCCAAGTTCACGTCGATTGCTCCGGGGCATTCGACAAAAGGATAAAAGGATAAAAAGAGAAAAGGAGAAAAGGGTCGATGAAAACGAGGAAACGAGCACGTTGTGAAGAAGCAGGCAAGGAATGCATCAATGCAAGCGAGTCGCAACATCAAAGTGGCATCTGGGATCTGGGATCTGGGATCTGGTCAGTGCTCCAAGTGCACATAATGCATATTGATTTCAAAGCCAATTCCCCTCAATTCCGATTACAAATTAGGGACCGTACGTAAATTACGTAACGGATTATAGGTACCTTCTGAGGCCCCCCCCCCCTCCTAGTGGAACTGAAAAAGTGTCATATGCGAAATTCCTCTTAAGCCTCTAAAATCTGACTTTATAGAACAAAACGTTTTTTTGAGCATTGTTCATTTTATCACGGTGAAATATTACGACGCTATGATAGAAAATATTAAACGTTTCTCTTTTTTTCAGCTTTAAAAAAAATTTAATGAAACTCTTGAAATTCAATATTTTTGTTGTTGTTTGTAATTTAGCTAATTTAGGTTTATTTGCAAAGAAATAATGAAATTGTCAACAAATAAGTTGATTTTTTAACCAAATTGCTTCTAATGAAAACAAACATCTCGAGTTCAAATAAACACAGCTCGCCCATCGTCGATGAGATCACCTTATGCTTATCATCGACTCACCACTGATAGTTATTTTGGCTGTTGCCATAATTTAAGTTTTGAAAAAGTTCTCGCAGATGACGTCTTAAACTACTTAGTGCGCGACCCGGTTCACCCGGATCGTCCACTCACCACTGTTAGTTATTTTGGATACTGGCACAACTTGAATTTCAAAAAATTTCTCGTAGAATACGTGCTGAACTACCTGGTGCGCGACCCGGTGCACCGAGATCGTCCACTGATCATTAGTAGTTATTTTGGCTGTTGGAACAATTTAAATTTTTAAAAAGTTCTCGTAGAATACGTGCTAAACTACCTGGTGCGCGACCCGGTGCACCGAGATCGTCGACTGATCATTAGTAGTTATTTTGGCTGTTGGAAAAATTTAAATTTCAAAAAAGTTCTCGTAGAATACGTGCTAAACTACCTGGTGTGCGACCCGGTGCACTGAGATCGTCGACTGATCATTAATAGTTATTTTGGCCGTTGAAACAATTTAAATTTTAAAAAAGTTCTCGTAGAATACGTGCTAAACTGCCTGGTGCGCGATCCGGTGCACCGAGATCGTCGACTGATCATTAGTAGTTATTTTAGCTGTTGGAACAATTTAAATTTTTAAAAAGTTCTCGTAGAATACGTGCTAAACTACCTGGTGCGTGACCCGGTGCACCGAGATCGTCGACTGATCATTAGTAGTTATTTTAGCTGTTGGAACAATTTAAATTTTTTAAAAGTTCTCGTAGAATACGTGCTAAACTACCTGGTGCGTGACCCGGTGCACCGAGATCGTCGACTGATCATTAGTAGTTATTTTGGCAGTTGGAACAATTTAAATTTTTAAAAAGTTCTCGTAGAATACGTGCTAAACTGCCTGGTGCGCGACCAGGTGCACCCAGGTCTTGAACTCACCACTGTTAGTTATTTTTGGTGTTGGCACAACTTGAATTTTAAACAAGTTCTCGTAGATGACGTCTTGAACGGCCCTTGAGTAATCTACGAACCCAAGCCTAGATCTACATACAAGTAAC
>CAKNXH010081135.1:0-13185 GCA_932178445.1 Andricus quercusramuli | reverse complement strand
GAAATGCTTAATTGAGATAATAAATAACCTTGACGTTGTTTACGCAACATTCGTCTCTCACAATTTCGCAAATCATTTTGTGATGTCATCGGGACCCTTCTAGAACATTCTAGAAGCTTAGTACGGACACGAACCGCTGCAGAATGTTCTCGAAGTCGGTAAGATAGGAATTTGTTTATTTTTATCAAAAATGGCTGGCTAACAAACTTTACCTTCATTTTGGGACACTTGAAAGAGTATTCCAAAGCACAATCCAATATGTCAATTCTTTCTAAATTTATCGTGCTAACAAACTAAAAATCTACAGGCAGACTAACAGGCAGACAAACAGACAGACAAACAGACAGACAAACAGACAGACAAACAGACATTTTGCAAAAACTTGTTTTTTGGGTTCAGGGGTTCTCAAAACGAGGACATTTAACAAAGACGGGGGGGGGGCAAAATGTAACCATGAAACTGTTTACGCGAAATGCTTAATTGAGATAATAAATAACCTTGAAGTTGTTTACGCAACATTCGTCTCTCACAATTTCGCAAATCATTTTGTGACGTCATCGGGAGCTTCTAGAACATTCTAGAAACTTAGCACGGACACGAACCGCTGCAAAATGTTCTCGAAGTCGGTAAGATAGGAATTTGCGCCTCATTAAAAAAATGTATTCTATTATTCGTTTATATAATTTATCTTGGATCGCTAATTCATTAATGGAATTCTGAATGTGTAAGTGTTACGGCAATTTCCCACCGACGTTATGCAGCACTTTCTCCATCGAGTGCGTAGACGCAAGAAAAAAATTAAAAGGCCTTGAAGGAATTTAATTAATGTTCCCACATTAAAAAAAGATCTATTGTAAAAACAAAATGTTTCAAAAGACGCAGGTTAAATAATAACTTAAAAAAAAGAGACGAAAATGACATACATTTTTCTAAGTTGCAAAATTTATAAATTATTTAATTTATTAATTGGATCATTTCTGTAATTCATATTTTCTGCCTTAGCCGTACTAGTATGGATTCCTTATAAAATATAAAGCGGTCCTTGATCCCGGATTGGCGAGACTACCAAGAAGCCATCCAATTGACATTTAAAAAAATTCCATAATTCCATTTAAGTTATATTCCATAAATTCTGAAAAAAATTATTTCTGAATGCGACAAGTTTCGATTCGTTCTATAGTTAATAAAATAAAATAAATAAACAAATTCAAGGAAAGTAAATGAATTAAATATGAATTCGAATTATACAACTTTCCTATCATTTTTATATGAAAGATGATATAATGAACATGTATCTATTGGGTCATTAATTTGAGCATAAGACAGGATTTCATAACTTTCTTGTATTAATAGACTCGAATAGTAGTAAATTAACCTAATTGATTACTTCATTCAGAATACAAATAACATTTATAGCTATATTAATTTATTAATTAATAACTGAGGACTGAAGATAATTTTTAACGTCTTTTCAGACTAGATGGAAATATGAATTAAAAATGATTTTAATTAATTTTTTTTCTAAAAAAATATCTTCTCCTTTCGCTCCGCTGGGAATCGAACCTCAGAACTTCCAATTGCCAGTCGGGCGCTTTCCCAGTAAGCTACTAGAGAGATCGAGAGAAGAAACTTTTTTCAGAAAATACACTTTTCATTTTGCCATGTGGTAAATCAAAAAATTTTTCTAAGGTATCTGTATTATCATCAGAGAATAACAGACATTTTTAACGTCTTTTCAGACTAGATCTTTTTTCAGACAAAATTAATTAAAATAATTGGAATATAGTTGCAAGAAAATTATCAGAGTTGGGATTTTTTTTTAAATTTCATTAATTCCCATGTTGAATTTAAGAGTTGAAAATTGAAGAAAATTCAACTGTTGGAAACAATATTGAATTTACCTCAATTTTCGACTGTTGAAAATTCCATTTTTAATTTTGTTGAAATTTCAACAGTTGAAAATTCAATTTTCTCCAATCTTCTTCAACTTTCAAATTAAATATTCATCGCTTGAAAATTTTATCATCAATTTTCTTTCAAGTTTCGAAAGTTTAAAAATTCAATTTTCTTAAATTTTCAACAGATGAAAATTCAATTTTTTCAATTTTCGACAATAAAATTTTCAACTTTTAAAAATTAAATTATCAATTTTCTTATATTTTCGAATGTTGAAAATTCAATTTTCAACAGTTTAAAAATTAATTTTGTCCAATTTTCTTCAATTTTCAACAATTTAATGTTCATATTTCGAAAATTTTATTATCAATTTTCTTTCAAGTTTCAAAAGATTTCAACTCTTGAAAATTAAATGATCACTTTTCCTACATTTTTGAGTGTAAAAATTCAATTGTTTATTTTGTTCAATTTTCAACAATTGAATTTTTAATTTTCTTCAATTTTCCACAGTTTAAAATTTAATTTTCTCCAATTTTCTTCAATTCTCAACATATGAATATTCATCTGTTGAAAATTCTACTATAAATTTTCTTAAAAGTTTCAAAACTTAAATTTTCAACAGTTGAAAATTCTTTTTTTTTCAATTTTCAACAATAAAATTATCAAGTCTTGAAAATTAAATGAACAATTTTCTTAAATTTTTGACTGTTGAAAATTCAATTTGTTATTTTATTCAAATTTTAACAATTGAACTTTGAATATTCTTTAATTTTCGACAGTTTAAAATTCAATTGTTTCAATTTTCAACAATAAAATTGTCAATAATTGAATTTTGAATTTATTCAATTTTCAACAATTTAAAAATCAATTTTCTCCAATTTTCTTCAATTTTCTCGAATGTTTGAAATTCAATTTTTAACAGTTTAAAAATCAATTTTCTTCAATTTTCTTCAATTTTCAACAATTTAATGTTCATTTTTCGAAAATTTTATTATCAATTTTCTTTCAAGTTTCAAAAGATGAAAATTCCATTTTCTGAAAATTACAGCAGTTGAAAATTCAAGTTTTTTCAATTTTAAACTTTTGAAAATTAAATGATCTCTTTTCCTACATTTTCGAGTGTTGAAAATTCAATTTTTCATTTCGTTCAACTTTCCACAATTGAATTTAAAATTTTCTTCAATTTTCAACAGCTGAAATTTTTTTTCAATTTTCAACAGTTGAAATTTTTTCTTCAATTTTCAACAGTTAAATTTTTTTCAATGTTCAACAATAAAATTTTCAAGTCTAGAAACTAAAATGAACAATTTTCTCAAATTTTCGACTTTTGAAAATTCAATTTTTTATTTTATTCAAATTTTAACAATTGAACTTTGAATATTCCTTAATTTTCGAAAGTTTAAAATTCAATTGTTTCAATTTTCAACAATAAAATTGTCAACTTTTCGAAATTAAATGATCAATTTTATTAAATTTTCGAATGTTGAAAATTCAATTTTTAATTCTGTTCAATTTTCAATAATTGAATTTTGAATTTTCTTCAATTTTCAACAATTTAAAAATCAATTTTCTCAAATTTTCTTCAATTTTCATAAATTGAATTTTCATATCTTGACAATTCTATTATCAATTTTCTTCAAGTTTGAAAACATGAAAATTCAATTCCCTTAAATTTTCAACAGTTTAAAATCAATTTTGTCCAATTTTCTTCAATTTTCAATAATTGAATTTTCATATGTTGAAAATTCTATTATCAATTTTCTTTCAAGTTTCGAAAGGTGAAAATTCAATTTTCTTAAATTTCCAACAGTTGGAAATGCATTTTTTTTTAAATTTTCAACTTTTGAAAATTTTGTGGAATTTTCAACAATTGAATTTTTTATTTTCTTCAATTTTCAACAGTTTAAAATTCAATTTTCTACAGTTTTCTTCAATTTCCATCAACTGAGTTTCCATTTATTGAAAATTCAACCATCAACTTTCTTCCAGTTTTAACAATTGCATTTTCATATGTTAACAATTTTGAATTTTCTTCGAGTTTCTACAGTTAAAAAATCAGTTTTCATTTTTCCTCAATTTTCAAATTCTACTGTTGAAAATTCAATTCACTTTTTTTTTAATTTTCAGCAATTGAATTATCTGATAATATTTTAATTTTCAATTTTCTTCAATTTTCAACAATTGAATTTTCATCATTTACATGATAAAAATTCTTAAATTTTATCTTAATAATAAATAAAAATTTAATATAAATAATAGAATTGAACAAAAAAATTAATTTCAACTGTTGAAAATTCAATTTTCTCCAACGTTCTTTAATTGTATTTTCAATTGTTGAAAATTCTTCTTTTGAGCAATTCAACTAATTTAATAGAAATTTCAACTGCCTGGTTGATTTTTGAACTTTTATATTATTTTCATTGAGAATGCACCTTTTTTGGTTGAAAATTCAACTACTTAGTTAAAAATTCAACTATTCTGTTGAAAAATCATTTGTTTTCGTTAAGAATTATTTTTTTAATTCAAAAATTCAACTATTTGGTCGAAAGATCGTCTTTTATGGTAGAAATTTTTTTTTAAAAAATCGTCCATTTGTTTGAATTAAACCGTTTTTATTCATAATTTAAAACTTTTTCGATTGAAATATCAACTATTACATTTTTTTCAACAATTCAGCTTTTTTTGGTTGAAAATTCAACTATTTCCGACTTTGCTCGTGATCAGAACTCTCGTGTGATTCTACAGACTCGGCTAAACTCGGCAGCTCTCGGATTCAGTCGGCTTTTCGTTCCATGCATAGCAGCGTATGGCGGAATGCTCCACACCACCTCACCTCTGCTACACTTAGTGGAGATTTCCAATATTTCTGCTGAGAGATTTCCAAGATTTCTACTGAGAGATTTCCAAGATTTCTACTGAGAGATTTCCGAAGATTTCTACTGAGAGAATTCCAAGATTTCTGCTGAGAGAATTCGAAGATTTCTGCTGAGAGATTTCCAAGATTTCTACTGAGAGATTTCCAAGATTTCTACTATGAGATTTCCAAGATTTCTGCTGAGAGATTTCCAAGATTTCTGTTGAGAGATTTCCAAGATTTCTGCTGAGAGTTCCAAGAGTTCCTACAAGAATTCTCTCCAGATTTTCCGCGAAGCAATCTAAGATTTCTTAGTGAGTAGCCCCCCATTTGAAAAATTTAAGGCCCGGAATTATTTTCAAAATTATTTTGATTCGATTTTCCCTTTTTATTTATTACTGAACAAATAATGCACCACTTGGAAAAAAGTTATCCCTACATTTCTATAAAATTGGTTCGCGAACAATGCAAAAGTGTAAGAAATTCACGGCAAAGGATTGTAGTGAAATTCTCCAAGCGGAACGAAAGACGAATGAGGCAACAAACAATTTTCCGATCTATGTTTCAGGTCTTGAAGATATTACAGACATTGTAACTGTGAGTGTTCAGTTCTCTCAGGCGAAGAGCTCGAGAAAATAAAAAGAATAAAACTTAAGAAACCCCCTAGAGAACCGATATCCTGAGAGAAGTCTTTTTCATTGCAGAAAAATTCGTTGAAATCTATATATTTGAATTTTCAACTAAAAAAGATTTTTTCATCCAAAAATGGAATTTTCAAAATCTTCAGTTCAAAAAATAAATTTTAAATTCGGAAAAATTTTTAACATGTTGAATAAAACCAAAAAAGACGAATTTTTAACTGGATAATTTAATTTTCTAATAATCCTAGTGGAAAAATTTTTACCAAAAAGTACAGAAAACCAAAAATTTTTTCACAGGAATCTACAAACAAATGCAATAAATTACAATCATAATTACAAGAAAGTATAACTTTTTTTCTATTATTGAGACGAATTTTAAAAATTTGTAAAAAAAATAAAAAATTTTCCAGGAATCTAATAATAATTTTATTATCTTGGAACTCGAACTTGCCCAAAAAAAATTTTTAAATCTTGCAGAAGTAAAAAAATTACCTCAAAATCATCCATATTATTTGTTGCAAATTTTGGAAATCTTATCAAATATTCATTCTAAAATTAATTTTTGAAAAAAATATTATTGTTAGTTTTTCTAAGAATCTTGATGCAAATTTTTTATTCATTTAAAACCTTTCGAAATGCTTAAAAAGCTTATAAATTTTTTGAAATTGTTCAATTGTTATTTATTATTTTTAAAAAATTAATCTGTTTAAATATTCTCTCAAAATTAATTTTTAAAAATGAAAAACCATTTTAAATTTTCCCTGGAAAGTTAAGAAATTTTTTTATTTTCTCAAAACCTTTAAATATGAATAAAAAACTTTAAAATTTTATTTCGAAATCTTCAAAAACCTAAATTTAGTTTTTTATTTTTCGAAATCTTTTTCAGTTTTGAATTAAGTTTGGATCTTCTCAAAAACATGAATTTTCAAGCCAAAGAGATCATTTTTAGAAGAAAATCGAATTTAAAAAAAAAATGAATTTTAAAACAAAACGAATTTCCGAACCCAAAAAGATGACTTTTTTTACCACAAATGATTAATTTTCTACCAAAGAATTAATTCTTAACAAAATAGTTGAATCCTTGACCAAATAGATGTTTCAATCAAGAAAAATTGATTTTAAACCAAATAGTT
Source organism: Andricus quercusramuli (assembly GCA_932178445.1). Taxonomy (NCBI): domain Eukaryota; kingdom Metazoa; phylum Arthropoda; class Insecta; order Hymenoptera; family Cynipidae; genus Andricus; species Andricus quercusramuli. The sequence continues at coordinate 6,661 of CAKNXH010081135.1, read as the reverse complement.
GATGTTCAACTAAAAAATCTTTTTTTTAAACCAAATATGGAATTAAAAAAATTTTCAGTTAGGAAAATGAATTTTGAAATGAAAGGAATTTTCAACCTGTGGACATTAAACCAAAAATGACGAATTTTTAACCTAATAAAATTTAAATTTCTAATAAATTGTTGAATTTTCAATCCAAACAAACAAATTATCTACAACATAGATCAATTTTCAACTGAAATGTTGAAAAGTTGATTTTTCAACTGAAATGTTGAAAAGTTGATTTTTCAACCAGAAAATACGAATTTTCAATTGAACATTTGGATTTTTAACGAAAAAGGATTAAGAATTAATTTTCTACCAAAATGAAACCATTTTCAACAAAATACATACATTTTTCACCAGTTGGTGGAATTAAAAAAAAAGCATACAATTTCGGCCAAATAGTTAAATTTTAATTAAAAAATGAATTTTTGAAAAAAAAGTTTCTACGAAAAAGTCGAATTTTCTACCTACCAATTGAATTTTGAAATCAGAAAGACGAATTTTCCACGAAATATTTTAATTTTCAAGAAAAAAGTTTATTTTCAACCAAAAAGTTGAAATTTTCACCAAATAATTAAATTTCCAAGTAAAAAAATTTATTTGAAACCAAAAAACCAATTTTCAAACAAGCAGTTAAATTTTCGGGAAAAAATATTAATTTGAAACCAAAAAACGAATTTTCAACGAAGTAGTTCAATTTTCAACCGAAGGGATTTCAAATTATTTCTACTTATTTTAATAGATTTTTACGATTTAAAAAGATTTCAAGGGATTTTCAGCTATTTCGACTAATTTGTAAAGAACTTAAGGAATAAATTAAATTTTATTCGGAAGGTTTCTCTACAGATTTCAACAATTTCCAGGGATATGAATAAATTACGAAAATTTCAAAGAATTTCCAAGATAATAAAACTAACCGCGAAAAATTTAGATTACAATTTTAATTACAAAAATTAATTACCTAATTACAAAATTTAGATACAAATTTCATATACTTGAATGGAAATATTTAAATTTTGAATGTTTAAAATAAAAACAAATTCAAATTAACTAAAGTAGTTGTAAACCAAATCTCCATCTAAAAAACCAACGAGAAAATATTTAAAATTTATTAAATTAAATTGAAAATGAATTTAAATTCTTCTTCAACAACCAATATTCAAATTCAACTACGAAATTCTTGGAGATTAAAAAAAAATAAGAATCCAACGATCATATTTAAACAAAAAATTCTTAAATATCTTCTTTAAAACAAAATTTTTAAACAATAGGAAAGAAAAAAATACAACCTCTAAATCCTTATCCTTTTTTTCTCGTATTTTTTAAAAATCAGAATCAAAAAACATTTTCAAAAATCTACACTTTTCAAGTCAACAAAGTAGTATAGCTAGGACGTTTCGGAGACACCTCAGTCGGTAAGCCAGTGATCGGTCAGTTACCGACAGTAGGTAATTGCACTGCCGGCAAGGTAGGGCACTGTCATGAGATCTTGACTTGATCTAGGGATTCCCCGGTTTTCGAAAAATAATTGAACCTTCTAGAAATTTCGACGTGATCTCTCACGATTTTCTATACATCGAAGTTTCTAGAAGGCTTGAACATCCTTCTGGTCAAACCATCTCGAAACTTCGATGTAGAAGGCAACCTCCAAATGCTCTTCCTTCTTTTTATTTGCTCGACTTTTTTTAAAATCATGATCACATCCTGGTTTCCTCATGAATTTTGAGATATTGAAAAATAGTTTTTGGTGAGTAGTATAATGTCGGTAACTGACCGACACTCTTTTACCGACTGAGGTATCCCCGAACTGTCTCAGCTATACTACTCGACAAACACAAATTTTTCAACATTTCAAAAACCCATGAGGAAACCAGGATGTGATTTTGATTTCCAAAATAAGTAAAAAGGGTCAAAAAAAATGAAGATGATTTGGAGGTTGCCTTCTTTTTCCTTTATCTTTTTTAATTTCCTTTTTGAATTTAAATGAAGACACTCAGAAGTTGTCCTTTGATCGTTGGATTTTTTTTTAGTTTCCAAGAATTTCGTAGTTGAGAAAATATTGAATCGCCAATTTTTTTGTCGTGAATCCACCGGAATAAAAAAAAGAACCTTCCGGAGGTAGAAAAGGAAGTTGGAACGACGGACTGTAATAAAATATGAAACTACTGAGATGCCAAAGAGAAATATGAAATAAAAAGAGTTTCGAATCGATGGAGGTTGAACGAAGTCTATCTAGAAATACCTCAATTCTAAATTTTCCTAAAATATAATCGTAAAATTTGTTGCCCGATTAGAATAAAATTGATTCAAGAGACACGTATTCTTGAAAATCGAGACTAAAATTGAAACTCAATTTTGGGAATGCGTCTCATTTTATTTATACCCACTCAGACGATAAAGTGCACTTTCATTTCGGACCAATGCACTTCTTCAGATACGAGCTTTCGATTTATTGGAAACTTTAGAAGGTAATACATCTTAGTATAAATTGAGCGAAATGCAAGCAAACAGAAAACATTTACCAAAAAATATTATCGCTGAACTTTGTTGTAAAATTGTTTTCTGAAATTTTGAACCACGTACGTAATTTAATTTTAGCCGACTATTTTTTTTCGTGAATTTATTTCTGGGTCATCCAAAAATAACGTAAGACGATTTGGGTAGAGGGGAGGTTTTTGGTAAAAGCTTACTATTTTGATTAATTTTTTTTTCTGAAAAAAGATCTTTCGCTCCACTGGGAATCGAACCTCAGAACTTCCGATTGCTGGTCGTTTTCAAGGAATCTGTATTATCATCAGAGAATTACAGAAATTTTTAACGTCTTTTCAGACTAGATGGAAATATAAATTTAAGAAAAAATCAGAAAAAAAATTAATTAAAATAATTTTTAATTCATATTTCCATCTAGTCTGAGAAAACGTTAAACATTTCTGTTATTCTCTGATGATAATGCAGATTCCTTGAAAAAATCTTGTCTTATGAATTTTTCAACAAGAATGAGAATTGTGACCAAAAAAGATTTTTCAGTCAATTTTCAACCAAATAGTTGAATTTTTAAACTTGAAAAGATTAACTTTTAACCAAAAATGGAATAGTCAAATAGTTTCCTGTAAAAAAATAATTTTCAATTAAAAAACGAAATTTCAACCCAACAGTTGCATTTTCAAATAAATAGTTAATTAGAACAAAAATGTAATAGTTCATAACCAAAAAAAGATTGTAATTTAAAATAGAAAAATACTTCAGTTTAACTAAAAAAGACGAATTTTCAACTAAAGAATTCAATTCTCAACTAAAATAGATTAACTTTCAACCACAAAGTTGCATTTTTAACAAAAAAAAATTATTTTTTCTACCAAAAAAGACGAATTTTCAACAAAAATACATAAATTTTCAACAAGAATGTTATATTTTCAACAAAAAAGGATTATTTTTCGACCGAAAAGAATTTTTAACCAAGAGAGATTAATTCTGAAAAAATTGAATATTTGAGAAAAAACGCAACTTTCTAGCATTGTTCAAAGATAATATTATTGAAAATAATAATAAATTGTATAAACAATTTTTTAACATGAAATAATTATTACCTCGATCTAAGTGAAAAGTTGACAAAAAGTGGAAAATTTCAGAAAAAACCGCAACATTCGAGCATTAATTAAAGATAATATTATTTAAAATGATGATAAATTGTTAAAACAACTATATTTGTTCACTTGCATTATTTATTACTTCACTAAGTAAAAAGTGGGTAAAAAGTTAAACGTTATAGAAGAAATCGCAAGTATATTGCATTAATAAAGAAGGAAATAGTTACAAACAGTAATAATTTGTTTAAATAATTATTTTCGCTAAATTTAATTAATTTAAAAACACACCCTATGTGAAAAGTAGACAAATAGATGTATATTAAAAAACAGCAACTTTCTAGGATTATTCAAATTGAATATTATTAATAATAATAAATTGTTCAGACAAGTAATTTTTTAAGCTTTAATTAATTATTTACCTCTCTCTAATTAAAAATTGGACAATAAGAGCACAATGAAAAAACGGCTACTTTCTATCTCCATTCTAAGAGAAAATTTCTAATTTAAATGAATTGTTTAAACAATTAATTTAAGCCACTAATTAACAGTATAAAGTAGTATGTTATACATTAGAAACAATTTGCATTTGGAAAAACACAAAAAAAAAAAATAATTATCGCTAAAAACTCGCAAAACGAATTTTTTCACTTATGGGGTTTTTTTAGGACCCTATAAAACAGACTTATGGGGGTGATATTTGAAAAGTGATATTTTATTCGTATTCTATGGCTGATTGTGAAGAGAAATATTGAGTTTCAACTCGATTGAGATAATATTGACGATTCTGAATAAGATTTACAAAAATATCTTTTTTTCTTATGAGAAATACATGTTAAACTTCATGGGGATTTTCTAGATAAAAATTTATGTAATTTGTTGAAAATGAGTCTTTTTGGTAGAAAATTAATCTTTTGGGTTGAAAATTCAACTATTTGGTTAAAAATTCATATTTTTGGTTGGAGATTCATCATTTCAGTTGAAAATTCATTCCTTTGATTGAAAATTTATCTTTTTGAGTTAAAAAACACAACTAAAAAGTGTTTTAAATATATTTAGAAACAAAATTTATAGAAAATACGATTTTTTAAAGGTCGAGCATATTCTCATGCTCGTGAGGATTTCTCCGAGCACTTAAAGTCTTTATAACACTATTCATGCGCTTTGCGCCACCCCTAAATATTAACCGATTTTGCTCAAATTTGGAGATTAATTTTTTTGGGCATTCAAACAAAACTAGGGGAGGGGGAGCAGAGAAATTCGAAAAGTGAAAAAAAGGGCCACCCTAGCGTACACCCTATAAAATCAAGCATAGAATAGTGAAAACTGTCTCCCACGTTTTTCAGTTGGGAAGCTAATTTGGCGAGATTAGTGGTGGGTAATAAGACAAGTTTTATGATCGGCATTAACTGGCACAAGTGCACGAAGTCGAACACTGTGTACATGTTCTCGTTGCACCAAGTAGTACCCAAGTTCACGTCGATTGCTCCGGGGCATTCGACAAAAGGATAAAAGGATAAAAAGAGAAAAGGAGAAAAGGGTCGATGAAAACGAGGAAACGAGCACGTTGTGAAGAAGCAGGCAAGGAATGCATCAATGCAAGCGAGTCGCAACATCAAAGTGGCATCTGGGATCTGGGATCTGGGATCTGGTCAGTGCTCCAAGTGCACATAATGCATATTGATTTCAAAGCCAATTCCCCTCAATTCCGATTACAAATTAGGGACCGTACGTAAATTACGTAACGGATTATAGGTACCTTCTGAGGCCCCCCCCCCCTCCTAGTGGAACTGAAAAAGTGTCATATGCGAAATTCCTCTTAAGCCTCTAAAATCTGACTTTATAGAACAAAACGTTTTTTTGAGCATTGTTCATTTTATCACGGTGAAATATTACGACGCTATGATAGAAAATATTAAACGTTTCTCTTTTTTTCAGCTTTAAAAAAAATTTAATGAAACTCTTGAAATTCAATATTTTTGTTGTTGTTTGTAATTTAGCTAATTTAGGTTTATTTGCAAAGAAATAATGAAATTATCAACAAATAAGTTGATTTTTTAACCAAATTGCTTCTAATGAAAACAAACATCTTGAGTTCAAATAAACACAGCTCGCCCATCGTCGATGAGATCACCTTATGCTTATCATCGACTCACCACTGGTAGTTATTTTGGCTGTTGCCATAATTTAAGTTTTGAAAAAGTTCTCGCAGATGACGTCTTATACTACTTAGTGCGCGACCCGGTTCACCCGGATCGTCCACTCACCACTGTTAGTTATTTTGGATACTGGCACAACTTGAATTTCAAAAAATTTCTCGTAGAATACGTGCTGAACTACCTGGTGCGCGACCCGGTGCACTGAGATCGTCGACTGATCATTAGTAGTTATTTTGGCTGTTGGAACAATTTAAATTTTAAAAAAGTTCTCGTAGAATACGTGCTAAACTACCTCTTGCGCGACCCGGTGCACCGAGATCGTCGACTGATCATTAATAGTTATTTTGGCCGTTGAAACAATTTAAATTTTAAAAAAGTTCTCGTAGAATACGTGCTAAACTGCCTGGTGCGCGATCCGGTGCACCGAGATCGTCGACTGATCATTAGTAGTTATTTTAGCTGTTGGAACAATTTAAATTTTTAAAAAGTTCTCGTAGAATACGTGCTAAACTACCTGGTGCGTGACCCGGTGCACCGAGATCGTCGACTGATCATTAGTAGTTATTTTAGCTGTTGGAACAATTTAAATTTTTAAAAAGTTCTCGTAGAATACGTGCTAAACTACCTGGTGCGTGACCCGGTGCACCGAGATCGTCGACTGATCATTAGTAGTTATTTTGGCAGTTGGAACAATTTAAATTTTTAAAAAGTTCTCGTAGAATACGTGCTAAACTGCCTGGTGCGCGACCAGGTGTACCCAGGTCTTGAACTCACCACTGTTAGTTATTTTTGGTGTTGGCACAACTTGAATTTTAAACAAGTTCTCGTAGATGACGTCTTGAACGTCCCCTTGAGTAATCTACGAACCCAAGCCTAGATCTACATACAAGTAAC
>CAKNXH010081126.1:0-11215 GCA_932178445.1 Andricus quercusramuli | reverse complement strand
TTCACATCGCTTCACATTCAGGTGTTTCCCAGTTTTGATATTGATCAAGGAAGTAAACATAACCGAAGTCCAAGATGCGTTTTCAAGAAAATCACCTAGAACAAAACTGAAGCATATTTTATTCTTTGCATAGTGCGAATTTTATTCTTTACTGCACATCTGCATGCTAATACCTTCAATTTGAGCCATCTTCGATGAAAATCGGATAATACTTAGGGTATGATAAACCTGCTCAAAAAGGGCGCTTATCATCAATATACATGATGATTATTTATAACACTTTCTAAACAAATGTTTGTGGTTCTGAGGTTGAAAGGCTTCACATCGCTTCACATTCAGGTGTTTCCCAGTTTTGATATTGATCATGAAAGTAAACATAACTGAAGTCCAAAATGAGTTTTCAAGAAAATCATCTAGAACAAAACTAAAGCATAGTTTTTTCTTTGCATAGAGCAAATTTTATTTTTCGTTGCACATATGCATGCTTATACCTTTCATTTGAGCCATCTTCGATGAAAATCGAATAATATTTAGGGTATGATAAACACTGTTCAAAAAGGGCGCTCATCATCAATATACATGATGATTATTTATTTTCTTTTAAGATAACACTTTCTAAACAAATGTTTGTGGTTCTGAGGTTAAAAGGCTTCGCATCGCATGTACCGTGTTAGGAAATAACTCTTGACTTTTTAACCACGAACCGCTACTTATTTTACTTAGCCTCTTGAAACGTTTTGAGAGTTGACTGTCTCCCGCAATTTAAGGAAGAATTTTAAACTTCCGCATAGTTGGCAAACTCAAGAGAACCAATACGGAAGTATTCAGGGGTAAACTGGTACTTTTGAGTAACATTTCTAACTACATAATAATATTTGATTAATTTAACAAAATGATAATATTTGATTAATTTAACTAAATGATAATAATAATGTTTATTCATTACAATGAAAGATTGTAATAACTAAAACTTCTAGTAGAGAATTTAATTCTTCTAAATTGTTTTTAAAAATGTAAAGTTAAGTGATTTGAAAAAGATTTGATAAAATCCTATGAGCTCATTTTATTACAGTTTATTACCGTTTATTATGATCGCAATCGTTTCTCAAAATTTTTAAATTAATTTAGTTCACATTCAACTTGTCGAACAATTTATATGGAATTGCATAACCAAATCTGTGGGTCATTTTAATAAAAAATGCTTCTTACTAAAATAACCAGTAGCAAAACTTTAGAATTTTCTGTTGAAAATAAACTTCGGAAACATTAAACATTAAATAGATGTACTAATAATTTTAAAAAATTAATAAAAATAGCGTGCTACGCGCTTACAACAAGTTACTTATTCTAATTGCCTAATTATCCAATTAAAATATATGCTTGAGTTTGACGTACTATAAAATATAAATAATAATCATAAATTAAAATAAATAATTAAACACCTACATCGGATTTCTTACAATTTTAATTTCATTTCGATTTTTAATATTCATTTTAGTTTTAATTGTAATTGGCTTTCAGCAATCTATGTAACTTTTATCTAAATATAATATTTTATCCCAGCAGTAATTAAAAACAAAAATAAATTAATTAATAATTTATAATGAGATTTTTTTCTTATTTTTCGGATTTATTTTTGGTTAAATGAAAATAATTATGTTAAAAAATCGGTTTCTTGAATTAGAGAACAAAAAATATTTTTCTAAGTGTTGAGTCATTGAGTCATTTTTGTTGAAAATTGATTTTTGTAGTTGAAAATTACCCTTTTTGTTGAAAATTCTATTACTTTGGTAGAAAATTCAACTAGTTTGTTGAAAATTAATTGGTTTGATATTTAGCTATTTCGTTGAAAATTCGTCTTTTTCCGTTGAATTCAACTGGTTGATAATTCCTTTTTTTTTTTTTTTAATCAGCTTTTTTTCCTTTTAAATAAAAATTCAACTATTTCAATTTTTGTTGTATCTTGTTTAGTTGAAAATTCAACTATTTGGTTTAAAAATTAATTTATTTGTTGAAAATTCGTCTTTTGGTAGAAATTTAATCTTCATGGTTAAAAATTCATCTTAAAAATTTACCTTTTGGGTAGAAAATTCAACTAATCTCTCTTGGCTAAAACTGAACTTTTTTTCTCAAAAAATTCAAGTTTTGAAAAAATTTGTCTTTTTTTCGTTAGGGCTGCCCCTCCCAATTTTTTCAAAGTCTCACGTAATATCTTGGCATTCCCTTGCTACTTGGTAAAAAAATTGACAAAGAATGTGTTACGTAATTTATGAATGGCCCCTGATTGAAAAGAGCTAATTTATATTTTCGAGCCACAGTAATAAATTGTAGTTACTAGTGAATTTGTAATCAAAATCTATGAAGACAAATGACTTCATGTCAAACGATTTCTGAATGAAATCTGAGGATGGATTGTTCAAATCTAAATATCTGCCGTTAATTCTTCGCAATATATTTAAAAAATAGGGGAGACCATCCTCCAGTCGATAATTATTAAACCAAGTTTGGAATTACTATTATTTGAGAAGTGCTGTCCTATGTCGGCACAGCGAGAGTTTTTGCTGAAAACTGAGGGAAAACAGGGTTTACTGGTACTTTAATGTCTTTAGTCGGGTACCACGATCCTCTATCTACAATTCTATGTCGTTCAGAGCAATCAAAATGGTGATCCTAAGTCGGCACCATCTGGTCCTGAGTCGGCACATAATTTTTTTTTTTTACTCAAATGCAAGTAAAAGAGCAGGTTATGCGTCATCTCTTAGAAACGCGAGGGTGCCGACTTAACCCGCAGTGCCGACTTAGGACCACTATCCCCTACGTAGTGTCCTGACTGTTGATTGAATTTAATTAATTATTTTATGTACATTAGTATTTCAAATTAATGATTATCCACTCTGTCGAGTAACCAAAGAGTAAATTTGAATAGCAAAAAATATAAATAAATTAAAATTGTTTAATTGGTTTTGTGACATAAGTAGCTATGAATTTAATTTCAAATCCTGTTTATTAATTAGGCTTGAATTTATCTTATAAATGCAAAGCAGAATCTTGTTGCGGAAAATAAATTGAGGATATTTGACAAATTGGATAGCGCGTGCTTACATGGTTAAGGTTTAGAACCGGTTAAGTTATTTCTTTTTTTGGAAATATCATTTGAGAGAAAATTGAAAAAGATTTGAAAACATTTTGCATGATTTCCTGAAATTTTGAAAAATAATTTATAAAATTTTAAGACAGTTTTTTTGAATTTTGAAAGAGTTTTCAAAAATTTTAATGATTTTAAAAGATATTTAGAAGTTTAGAAAAGAATTCTGCAATATTTAAAAATTTGAAAATATTTCAAAAAATGTGTAGATTTTTTATGGTTTATAAATGACAATTTAGAGCCATTTTAAGGATTTTAAAATATTTCAAGATCATGAACAATTTTTCTTAGGACTTTTGGGAAAATTTGGGACAACTGGAAAATCCCGAAAAATTGTCAAGATTATAAAATTTCCGAAATCTGAAAATACTGAATTGAAAAAATTTCCACATAAGAAAACCCCCAACCGTTTATAATATTTCCGAATTTGGAAATTCCCGACAAAAAATTGACAAATTATAATAAATATTATTTAATGAAAATAAAATAATGGAATACTTTCGTAAAAGAAAAATAATTTTTAATGTTTGAAGTTTTTCAAAAATTATTGTTAGAGTTTTAAAATAACAATAGTTTGGGAAAAATATTATGGATTAAAAATTTTGGTTGAAAATGTGCATAGTATTTTTAACATTCAAGATAATTTTTTTTTTCGTTTATTGAAATTTCATTTTAATTTAATTTAATTTTATTTCATTTTAACTATAATTTTAAATTCAAACAATAATTTTAAAAAACTTTAAATATTAAAGAAATTCTTCGATAAAAATATGGTATTATTGTATTTTTATTCAATAAATAATATTCTTATTATTATTATATATTATTTATTTCGGGTATTTTATTTTTCAGGATTCTGTAATCGTGATGATAATTTTAAATGATTTTTATTTTGGAAAATTAATTTTGAGAGATATGTAAAAGTATTTGATAACATTTTGAAAGATTTCAAAAATTTTCAAAAAAAGAATCTGGAAGATTTTAAAGCAAAATTTTTAAATTTCCAGAATATTAAAAAAAATTCTAGGAAGAATTCGAATTATTTTAAAAGATAATTAGATGGTTCAGAAATTTCGAAAAAATTCAGAAATAATTTCAAATTTTAAAACATTTGAAACAATTTTGAAAAATGAAATGTAAATTTCTTATAGATTTTGAGGAAAAATGTTGAACCATTTTAAGAATTTTGAAAGCTTTAAAAAAAAACTTTTCTTCTAGTTTCCTGAAAAATTTTCAATAATTTTTTATTTTTACAAATTAATTTATAAATACAATTTCAAAAAAATCCAAAATTGTATCCAAGATTTAAAAAAAAATGCCAAAAAAACTGAAACGAAATTTTTTCAACTACAAAATAATTGTCAACATTTTAGAAATAATTCGAGTAAGTTTAAAAGATATTTGAAAATTCATCTCTTTTGCTGGAAAATTTTTCTTAATGTTATTGAAAATTCAAATTAAAATTATTTCTGCAAACATTCAAATATTTTCAAAAATTTCTAAAAATGTCAGAAAAAATCAGAAAGGATTTCAAAACCATTTATTTTTTATTTTGAAAGGTTTTACAAAAACGTTAATCATTTAAAAAAATCTATTATAAGGCTTGAAACGATTTTGAAAAAATTTCGAAAAATTTTTAATAAAACGTAGATTTTTTAAGATTTAGATATAAAATTTTGAAGCTTTTCAAGGATTTTGGAATGTTTGAAAGTGTGAAAAATTTTGTCTTGAGATTTCTGCAAAAATTAAAAATTATTTTTTAAAAATAAATTTCAAGAGAATATGTAATTGAAACAATTTTAAAACAGAATTTTAAAAAAAGTAGGATAATTTCGAATAATTTCAAGAATCAGAAATAATTTCAAATTTCAAAAGTTTCAAAAAATATGAAAAATAATGTACATTCGTAAATATCTAAACAAACTTTTGAAGTTTTTAAAGAATTTTGAAAGGGCTGATAAAAATAAATGACTTTTTGTCTAGATTCCTAGAAAATTTTTAATGATTTTTTTATTTTAACAAATTTAATTTCTGAACACTGAAAAAAAATTGCAACACATTTGAAAAGATTTCGAAAAATGTCGACGAAAATATGAAAGAAAATTTTTTAATTTGAAAAGATTTTTTTTAAATTTGAGAAATAATTCAAATCAATGTTGGTTGAAAATTAATTTTTTTAAATTGAGTATTCAACTATTTTTTCGATAATTCGTTTTTTTGATTGAATTCATCTGATTTTAGTCAAAAATTTGAAACCATTTTTTTGAAAATTCGTTTTTTTCAGTTGAAAATTAATTTTTTTAAATTAAAAATTTGACTTCCATTTTTTGGTGGAATTTTATATTTTTCAGTTGAATATTCAACAATTTAATTGAAAATTCATATATTTTGTTGAAATTTGTTGTTTTCTTTTGTATGAAATTAATCTTGTTGGTTGAAAATTTATATCTTCTGTTAGAAATTTCATCTTTTTTTTGGTTAAAAATGCAACTGTTCGGTAGGAAATAATTCTGTTTTTTTTATTGAATTAAACTGGGTTTAGTTTAAAATTTGAAACCATTTTTTTGAGAATTCGCTTTTTCAGTTTAAAATTAATTTTTCAAATTAAAAATTCAACTATTTCATTTTTTTGGTGGAATTTTATATTTTTCAGTTGAAAATTCAACAATTTGATTGAAAATTCATATATTTTATTGTTTCTTGTATGAAATTAATTTTATTTGAAAAGTCCTGTCTTTTGGTAGATATTTAATTTTTTTTGTCAAAAATGCAACTGTTTGGTTGAAAATTATTCTGTTTTGGTTGAAAATTATTCTGTTTTGGTTGAAATTTAATCTTCTTTCGGTTCAAAATGTCAAGGATTCAACTAGTTTCTTAAAAATTCGTTTATTTTTGTTTGAAATATGAACTATTAAATTTTTTTTGCGATTTTATCTTTTTAGGTTGAAAATTCAACAAATCGGTTAAAAGTTGAACAACTTTGTTGAAAGTTCATCTATTTGAAAAAAAATGTTTTTTTTTTTTTTTTTTGGTTGAAAACTTTTTTTTGGGCTCGGAAATTTTGCAACATCTTTTTGAATTTTCTGAAGAATATTAAAAAAACTATATTTATATAAACCTAAAAACAAATTTTAAAAAATTTATTCGAAATTTGCATTTCACATTAAAAATTGTTTTTCCCTCAAATTGTAAAAATACTATACTGATGATTCTAGAATAGATAAATTACAATTATTTAATTATTTCCCAGTGAAAAAATCGCGGAAGAATAAATTAAAGACATTTGATAAATTGGATAGCGCGTGCTTACAAGGTGAAGGTTTAGCAATAAATCTCTAAATTATTCTCAGCATAAATATTCTCAAATTAAAATAATAAAGGCGTATCTTTATACCCGCAGATTATATTTTCGTATCGTCTAAAAATCTTAAACGAATTATGAGGTAGTTTATTTTCGCTTGAAAACCGGTTATGTGGCTGCCGCACCTAATCGTCATTGAATCAAAGGAAAGGTTTGCAGCTTGATGTGCGAATTCATAACGGACATTTGCGTTCTTCATTCCCATCATGCCCCGAGTCCGTGTTGGGGCAAACGTGGCCTAAAGTCACGACCAACAGATTTCAGATAAAAGCTTATTCACTTCCTCGCAGGTGTGGACCGAACCTATTTGTAGCCTGAGGAATGTTCTAAGGAGCGGTAGTATTCGGATTTCAAGATCACTTTATGAAAAATTAGTCAAAGTAGGCGCCTCGAGCTTGCGAAATGGGTTTCGTAGCCTATTAAAACGTAAATGAGTCGTTCGAACGTCCTCGTACCATATTTTTCCTTCCCTATTACCGCTCCCTATGCCCACTACCGCTCTCTACCCCTACTACCGCTCTCTACCCCTACTACCGCTCCCTGCCCCTCCTTCCGCTCCCTATGCCTACTACCGCTCCCTACCCCTCCTACGCTCCCTACCCCTACTACCGCTCGCTACGGCTACTACACGGAGAGAAAAAACTAGGCATTAGCGCGTGAACATTTGTCACGCTTTAATTCCGAGAGTGCGAGCGAAATTTCCAAGAGCCTCCACGGACTTTTTCGGTGAGTCTCCTTGCGATTTGCCTTTAGGCCACGCCTCCTGCGAACATTAAGTGGTGCGAACGTGTCAACAGACGGAAAGCGTGGCCTAAAGGCAAATTGCAAAGAAACTCACCAAAAAAGTCCGTGGAGGCTCTTGGAAATGAAGCAAGAGACTCTGCGATTTGCGCTTGATGAATAGTCCATGCGTTAATACCTTGACTCTCTTGCACTGAACCCCGGAGTTTTTTCTCCGTGTACTGATCCGTGACCCTACTAACGCTCCCTATGCCCACTAACGCTTCCTACCGCTACTACCGCTCCCTATTCCCACTACCGCTCCCCACCCCTACTACCGCTCCCTACCCCTCCGACCGCTCCCTACAACTACTACCGCTCCCTACCCCTACTACCGCTCTCCATGCCTACTACCGCTCCCTATGCCTACTACCGCTCCCTACGCCTACTACCGCTCATTGAAAATTAAAATGCTACTGTGAAAAATTGGACTATATTTCAGAAAATTCGTTTTTTTTTTGTTAAGAATTAATTTGTATATCTAAAACATTTTATTCAATTCTTGATTTTATTTATTTATTACATTCTCATTTATTTATCGTTTTCAATTAAAAATTCAACTATTCTCGTTGTAAATTTATCATTTTCGCAGAAGATTCATCTCTTTGGTTGAAAATTTAACCTAATTGTTGAAAATTCATTTGTTTGAAAATTCAACTTTTTCGTGAAAAATTAATCTACTTCGTAGGAAATTCAACAATTCTGTTGAAAAGTCGGAAATTCAAATATTTTGGTTAAAAAATAACTAGTTTGTAGAAAATCATTTTTTTTGTTGAAAATTATTTTTTTTTAACTAAACATTCACATATTGCATTTTTTATTAAAAACTGATCTTTTCTAGTTCGAAATTTAAGTACTTAATTGAAAATTCGTCCATTTTTGAAAAATTCGTCATTTTCATAGAAAACCAATCTTCTTGCTTAAAAATTCAACTTTTTGGTTGAAAATTCAACTATTCCATTTATTATTGTAGAGTTATATTTTCTAGTTAAAATTCATGTATTTTGTTAAAAATTAGTCTTTTTGGTAGAAATTAATCTTCTTGCTTGAAAATTCAACTTTTTCGTTGGAAATTCAAATATTTTTGTGAAAAATTCACTAGTTTGTAGAAAATCAGTTCTTTTTTTATTGAAAATAATTTTTTTAACTAAACATTCACCTATCGCATTTTTTATTCAAAATTAATCTTTTCTAGTTCAAAATTTAAGTACTTAATTGAAAATTCGTCTATTTTTTTAAAAATTCGTGTTTTTCATAGAAAATAAATCTTCTTGCTTAAAAATTTAACTTTTTGGTTGAATATTCAACTATTTCATTTATTATTGTAAACTTATCTTTTCTTGTTGAAAATTCCACTATTTTAATGAAAATTCTTATATTTTGTTGAAAATTTAACTTTATTGTTGAAAATTCATTTTTTTATTGGAAGATTTTTTATTTTAGTTCAAAATGATTTGGTTGAAAATTAAAATATCTTCTCGAAAATTTGGTTGTTGTGAAAATTTAATTTTTTTTTAATTGAATATTTAACTATTTCATTTTTGGTAAAAATTGGTTTTTGTTGAAAATTCATGTATTTTGTTGAAATTTCATTTATGGTAGAAGAGTAAGATTCTTGCTTGAAAATTCAAATATTTTTGTAAATAATTTGACTACTTTGTAAACAAATCTTATGTTAAAAATTAATTTGTTTAACTGAAAATTTAATTATTTCACTTATTATTGTAAATTTATCTTTTACATTAAAAATTCAGCTATTCGGTTGAAAATTCATGTATTTTGTCAAAAATTATGTTTTTTTTTGTAGAAAACTAATACATTTGTTTGAAAATTGATCACTCATTGAAAATTAAAATATTTTTGTGAGAAATTAGATCATTTTGTAGAAAAAAATTTTCTTGTTCAAAATTAATTCGTTTCACTAAACATTTAAAATTTATTTTTGATTGTATATTTATCTTCTTTAATTAAAAAATTCAATTATTTTAGTTGCAAAATTATCATTTTAGTTTAAAATTCATCTATTTGGTTCAAAATTCAACTTTTTGGTGAAAAATTCAAATATTTTTGTAAAAAATTAGACTATTTTGTAGAAAATTATTTTTTGGTTTGTTTTTGAAAATTAATTTGTTTAACTGAAAATTCAACTATTTAATTTTTTGTCATAAATTTATCTTTTCTAGATCAAAATTTAAGTATTCGGTTGAAAATTCATGTATTTTGCTAAAAATTCTTTTTTTGTAGAAAATTAATCTTCTTGCTTAAAAATGTATCTTTTTGGTTGAAAATTCAAATATTTTGGTGAAAATTTTGAGTATTTTGTAGAAATATATTTTTTTGCTGAGAATCAATTTGTTTAACTTAAAGTTAAACCATTTTATTTCTGATTTCATATTAATATTTTTAAATTAAAAATTTAACTAATTTAATTTCAAATTCATTATCTTAGTAGAAATTCATCTTTTTCTTTGAAAATTTATCAACTTTGATAAGAATTCGGTTTTTTAAAAATAATTATTATTATATTGAAAATGTAACTATTTTGTATTAAATTAAAAATTTATCTTGTCCACTTGATGTTCAAAAAGTCTATAAAAGTTTCAAAAATAATGTAGCATATAATTTTGTAAATTTATAATTCTAATATGGAAGAGTTGTCCTAAGTCGGCACTGTGGGTTAAGCCGGCACCCTCCCGTTTTTTAGGGAGGGCGCGCGTGTCCGCTCTACCCTTTTTTTCGTGCGCAATAGCATGAAATGTGTAAGCATTCGTAGCGGTCCTGAGTCGGCACCAGACAGGTGGTCCTGAGTCGGCACCTCTTCTTTTTGTTGCTTTTGTTGTTATTTCTGTGTTCTTTCATTTTATTGTGTTTCAATTCCTCGTCACCAGTCTCTTGTTATTTTTTTTCAGTTTTGTTGTGTTTTGTGTTGCTTGTCTCTGGTAGGTGTCCTTTTATTTTCTTTTTTTTCTCACTGACTTTTCGCTTATTCTATTCTCTACATGTTCGTTCATTGTAAATGGTTTAGATTTGTCCATTTTCTCCTAAAACTTACATAACCTGCCCTTTTTCTTGCATTCGAACGGAAAAAATTTTGTGTCGACTCAGGACCAGGGGGTGCCGACTTAGGACCACCATTTTGAGAAATAGCAAAAATCGACTTTTTCACTCTGGCCCAAAGACATTAAAGCGCCAATGAACCCTGTTTAACCTCTCTTTTTGACAAAAACACTCACTGTGCCGACTTAGGACAACTCTTCTATATCTGGTGTGTGTGGTCCCTGGATAAGAGTTTCACTTATTTATATTATTAGACGACAGTCATACGTGTTCATATTGCATATGTAGAGTATTAGCGTTCTTTAAAAAGCACGCGATCATCCGGCACGACAACGCGCAACCGTAACTTGGAAATTGCCGATCCAGGCCTGAAATTACTAGATCGTAAAAGTTACTTCATACTGCCTCAAGGAAAGCCCCGGTTGTGCCTATAAATGCTCTAAATTCACTTAAGATATTCTTGCGCTTCCTCAATCACGCATGCCGAACGTGCCAGTTTTTATTATCATTATATATTGTTAACAACGAGTTGCGTAGAAATTTTCCGTACCACACGACGCAAAAGAAACAAATCGTAGAGTATGTAAAATTTACATGGAATTTCCTCCTTAAACTATCAATTAGGTCTAGTCTGTAATTCTCATCGCCGTTATCTTATTTGCGTCCACATTTTCTAGCAGCTAAGACATTATGTCGTATTTTATTAATAAATAATTATATAGGCAGCTTATTCAGCAATTTCTGGTGAAACACGACCTGTTCTGAAATCAATCGACCTTGATCTTTTTCTTTTAAGCGATGTTTCAATTTGGGTAATAGCCAGAGATCATGCGAAGCCAGTTCAGGACTCTATGTGGCTACCGAAGTTTTAT
>CAKNXH010081124.1:0-11214 GCA_932178445.1 Andricus quercusramuli | reverse complement strand
TTCACATCGCTTCACATTCAGGTGTTTCCCAGTTTTGATATTGATCAAGGAAGTAAACATAACCGAAGTCCAAGATGCGTTTTCAAGAAAATCACCTAGAACAAAACTGAAGCATATTTTATTCTTTGCATAGTGCGAATTTTATTCTTTACTGCACATCTGCATGCTAATACCTTCAATTTGAGCCATCTTCGATGAAAATCGGATAATACTTAGGGTATGATAAACCTGCTCAAAAAGGGCGCTTATCATCAATATACATGATGATTATTTATAACACTTTCTAAACAAATGTTTGTGGTTCTGAGGTTGAAAGGCTTCACATCGCTTCACATTCAGGTGTTTCCCAGTTTTGATATTGATCATGAAAGTAAACATAACTGAAGTCCAAAATGAGTTTTCAAGAAAATCATCTAGAACAAAACTAAAGCATAGTTTTTTCTTTGCATAGAGCAAATTTTATTTTTCGTTGCACATATGCATGCTTATACCTTTCATTTGAGCCATCTTCGATGAAAATCGAATAATATTTAGGGTATGATAAACACTGTTCAAAAAGGGCGCTCATCATCAATATACATGATGATTATTTATTTTCTTTTAAGATAACACTTTCTAAACAAATGTTTGTGGTTCTGAGGTTAAAAGGCTTCGCATCGCATGTACCGTGTTAGGAAATAACTCTTGACTTTTTAACCACGAACCGCTACTTATTTTACTTAGCCTCTTGAAACGTTTTGAGAGTTGACTGTCTCCCGCAATTTAAGGAAGAATTTTAAACTTCCGCATAGTTGGCAAACTCAAGAGAACCAATACGGAAGTATTCAGGGGTAAACTGGTACTTTTGAGTAACATTTCTAACTACATAATAATATTTGATTAATTTAACAAAATGATAATATTTGATTAATTTAACTAAATGATAATAATAATGTTTATTCATTACAATGAAAGATTGTAATAACTAAAACTTCTAGTAGAGAATTTAATTCTTCTAAATTGTTTTTAAAAATGTAAAGTTAAGTGATTTGAAAAAGATTTGATAAAATCCTATGAGCTCATTTTATTACAGTTTATTACCGTTTATTATGATCGCAATCGTTTCTCAAAATTTTTAAATTAATTTAGTTCACATTCAACTTGTCGAACAATTTATATGGAATTGCATAACCAAATCTGTGGGTCATTTTAATAAAAAATGCTTCTTACTAAAATAACCAGTAGCAAAACTTTAGAATTTTCTGTTGAAAATAAACTTCGGAAACATTAAACATTAAATAGATGTACTAATAATTTTAAAAAATTAATAAAAATAGCGTGCTACGCGCTTACAACAAGTTACTTATTCTAATTGCCTAATTATCCAATTAAAATATATGCTTGAGTTTGACGTACTATAAAATATAAATAATAATCATAAATTAAAATAAATAATTAAACACCTACATCGGATTTCTTACAATTTTAATTTCATTTCGATTTTTAATATTCATTTTAGTTTTAATTGTAATTGGCTTTCAGCAATCTATGTAACTTTTATCTAAATATAATATTTTATCCCAGCAGTAATTAAAAACAAAAATAAATTAATTAATAATTTATAATGAGATTTTTTTCTTATTTTTCGGATTTATTTTTGGTTAAATGAAAATAATTATGTTAAAAAATCGGTTTCTTGAATTAGAGAACAAAAAATATTTTTCTAAGTGTTGAGTCATTGAGTCATTTTTGTTGAAAATTGATTTTTGTAGTTGAAAATTACCCTTTTTGTTGAAAATTCTATTACTTTGGTAGAAAATTCAACTAGTTTGTTGAAAATTAATTGGTTTGATATTTAGCTATTTCGTTGAAAATTCGTCTTTTTCCGTTGAATTCAACTGGTTGATAATTCCTTTTTTTTTTTTTTTAATCAGCTTTTTTTCCTTTTAAATAAAAATTCAACTATTTCAATTTTTGTTGTATCTTGTTTAGTTGAAAATTCAACTATTTGGTTTAAAAATTAATTTATTTGTTGAAAATTCGTCTTTTGGTAGAAATTTAATCTTCATGGTTAAAAATTCATCTTAAAAATTTACCTTTTGGGTAGAAAATTCAACTAATCTCTCTTGGCTAAAACTGAACTTTTTTTCTCAAAAAATTCAAGTTTTGAAAAAATTTGTCTTTTTTTCGTTAGGGCTGCCCCTCCCAATTTTTTCAAAGTCTCACGTAATATCTTGGCATTCCCTTGCTACTTGGTAAAAAAATTGACAAAGAATGTGTTACGTAATTTATGAATGGCCCCTGATTGAAAAGAGCTAATTTATATTTTCGAGCCACAGTAATAAATTGTAGTTACTAGTGAATTTGTAATCAAAATCTATGAAGACAAATGACTTCATGTCAAACGATTTCTGAATGAAATCTGAGGATGGATTGTTCAAATCTAAATATCTGCCGTTAATTCTTCGCAATATATTTAAAAAATAGGGGAGACCATCCTCCAGTCGATAATTATTAAACCAAGTTTGGAATTACTATTATTTGAGAAGTGCTGTCCTATGTCGGCACAGCGAGAGTTTTTGCTGAAAACTGAGGGAAAACAGGGTTTACTGGTACTTTAATGTCTTTAGTCGGGTACCACGATCCTCTATCTACAATTCTATGTCGTTCAGAGCAATCAAAATGGTGATCCTAAGTCGGCACCATCTGGTCCTGAGTCGGCACATAATTTTTTTTTTTACTCAAATGCAAGTAAAAGAGCAGGTTATGCGTCATCTCTTAGAAACGCGAGGGTGCCGACTTAACCCGCAGTGCCGACTTAGGACCACTATCCCCTACGTAGTGTCCTGACTGTTGATTGAATTTAATTAATTATTTTATGTACATTAGTATTTCAAATTAATGATTATCCACTCTGTCGAGTAACCAAAGAGTAAATTTGAATAGCAAAAAATATAAATAAATTAAAATTGTTTAATTGGTTTTGTGACATAAGTAGCTATGAATTTAATTTCAAATCCTGTTTATTAATTAGGCTTGAATTTATCTTATAAATGCAAAGCAGAATCTTGTTGCGGAAAATAAATTGAGGATATTTGACAAATTGGATAGCGCGTGCTTACATGGTTAAGGTTTAGAACCGGTTAAGTTATTTCTTTTTTTGGAAATATCATTTGAGAGAAAATTGAAAAAGATTTGAAAACATTTTGCATGATTTCCTGAAATTTTGAAAAATAATTTATAAAATTTTAAGACAGTTTTTTTGAATTTTGAAAGAGTTTTCAAAAATTTTAATGATTTTAAAAGATATTTAGAAGTTTAGAAAAGAATTCTGCAATATTTAAAAATTTGAAAATATTTCAAAAAATGTGTAGATTTTTTATGGTTTATAAATGACAATTTAGAGCCATTTTAAGGATTTTAAAATATTTCAAGATCATGAACAATTTTTCTTAGGACTTTTGGGAAAATTTGGGACAACTGGAAAATCCCGAAAAATTGTCAAGATTATAAAATTTCCGAAATCTGAAAATACTGAATTGAAAAAATTTCCACATAAGAAAACCCCCAACCGTTTATAATATTTCCGAATTTGGAAATTCCCGACAAAAAATTGACAAATTATAATAAATATTATTTAATGAAAATAAAATAATGGAATACTTTCGTAAAAGAAAAATAATTTTTAATGTTTGAAGTTTTTCAAAAATTATTGTTAGAGTTTTAAAATAACAATAGTTTGGGAAAAATATTATGGATTAAAAATTTTGGTTGAAAATGTGCATAGTATTTTTAACATTCAAGATAATTTTTTTTTTCGTTTATTGAAATTTCATTTTAATTTAATTTAATTTTATTTCATTTTAACTATAATTTTAAATTCAAACAATAATTTTAAAAAACTTTAAATATTAAAGAAATTCTTCGATAAAAATATGGTATTATTGTATTTTTATTCAATAAATAATATTCTTATTATTATTATATATTATTTATTTCGGGTATTTTATTTTTCAGGATTCTGTAATCGTGATGATAATTTTAAATGATTTTTATTTTGGAAAATTAATTTTGAGAGATATGTAAAAGTATTTGATAACATTTTGAAAGATTTCAAAAATTTTCAAAAAAAGAATCTGGAAGATTTTAAAGCAAAATTTTTAAATTTCCAGAATATTAAAAAAAATTCTAGGAAGAATTCGAATTATTTTAAAAGATAATTAGATGGTTCAGAAATTTCGAAAAAATTCAGAAATAATTTCAAATTTTAAAACATTTGAAACAATTTTGAAAAATGAAATGTAAATTTCTTATAGATTTTGAGGAAAAATGTTGAACCATTTTAAGAATTTTGAAAGCTTTAAAAAAAAACTTTTCTTCTAGTTTCCTGAAAAATTTTCAATAATTTTTTATTTTTACAAATTAATTTATAAATACAATTTCAAAAAAATCCAAAATTGTATCCAAGATTTAAAAAAAAATGCCAAAAAAACTGAAACGAAATTTTTTCAACTACAAAATAATTGTCAACATTTTAGAAATAATTCGAGTAAGTTTAAAAGATATTTGAAAATTCATCTCTTTTGCTGGAAAATTTTTCTTAATGTTATTGAAAATTCAAATTAAAATTATTTCTGCAAACATTCAAATATTTTCAAAAATTTCTAAAAATGTCAGAAAAAATCAGAAAGGATTTCAAAACCATTTATTTTTTATTTTGAAAGGTTTTACAAAAACGTTAATCATTTAAAAAAATCTATTATAAGGCTTGAAACGATTTTGAAAAAATTTCGAAAAATTTTTAATAAAACGTAGATTTTTTAAGATTTAGATATAAAATTTTGAAGCTTTTCAAGGATTTTGGAATGTTTGAAAGTGTGAAAAATTTTGTCTTGAGATTTCTGCAAAAATTAAAAATTATTTTTTAAAAATAAATTTCAAGAGAATATGTAATTGAAACAATTTTAAAACAGAATTTTAAAAAAAGTAGGATAATTTCGAATAATTTCAAGAATCAGAAATAATTTCAAATTTCAAAAGTTTCAAAAAATATGAAAAATAATGTACATTCGTAAATATCTAAACAAACTTTTGAAGTTTTTAAAGAATTTTGAAAGGGCTGATAAAAATAAATGACTTTTTGTCTAGATTCCTAGAAAATTTTTAATGATTTTTTTATTTTAACAAATTTAATTTCTGAACACTGAAAAAAAATTGCAACACATTTGAAAAGATTTCGAAAAATGTCGACGAAAATATGAAAGAAAATTTTTTAATTTGAAAAGATTTTTTTTAAATTTGAGAAATAATTCAAATCAATGTTGGTTGAAAATTAATTTTTTTAAATTGAGTATTCAACTATTTTTTCGATAATTCGTTTTTTTGATTGAATTCATCTGATTTTAGTCAAAAATTTGAAACCATTTTTTTGAAAATTCGTTTTTTTCAGTTGAAAATTAATTTTTTTAAATTAAAAATTTGACTTCCATTTTTTGGTGGAATTTTATATTTTTCAGTTGAATATTCAACAATTTAATTGAAAATTCATATATTTTGTTGAAATTTGTTGTTTTCTTTTGTATGAAATTAATCTTGTTGGTTGAAAATTTATATCTTCTGTTAGAAATTTCATCTTTTTTTTGGTTAAAAATGCAACTGTTCGGTAGGAAATAATTCTGTTTTTTTTATTGAATTAAACTGGGTTTAGTTTAAAATTTGAAACCATTTTTTTGAGAATTCGCTTTTTCAGTTTAAAATTAATTTTTCAAATTAAAAATTCAACTATTTCATTTTTTTGGTGGAATTTTATATTTTTCAGTTGAAAATTCAACAATTTGATTGAAAATTCATATATTTTATTGTTTCTTGTATGAAATTAATTTTATTTGAAAAGTCCTGTCTTTTGGTAGATATTTAATTTTTTTTGTCAAAAATGCAACTGTTTGGTTGAAAATTATTCTGTTTTGGTTGAAAATTATTCTGTTTTGGTTGAAATTTAATCTTCTTTCGGTTCAAAATGTCAAGGATTCAACTAGTTTCTTAAAAATTCGTTTATTTTTGTTTGAAATATGAACTATTAAATTTTTTTTGCGATTTTATCTTTTTAGGTTGAAAATTCAACAAATCGGTTAAAAGTTGAACAACTTTGTTGAAAGTTCATCTATTTGAAAAAAAATGTTTTTTTTTTTTTTTTTTGGTTGAAAACTTTTTTTTGGGCTCGGAAATTTTGCAACATCTTTTTGAATTTTCTGAAGAATATTAAAAAAACTATATTTATATAAACCTAAAAACAAATTTTAAAAAATTTATTCGAAATTTGCATTTCACATTAAAAATTGTTTTTCCCTCAAATTGTAAAAATACTATACTGATGATTCTAGAATAGATAAATTACAATTATTTAATTATTTCCCAGTGAAAAAATCGCGGAAGAATAAATTAAAGACATTTGATAAATTGGATAGCGCGTGCTTACAAGGTGAAGGTTTAGCAATAAATCTCTAAATTATTCTCAGCATAAATATTCTCAAATTAAAATAATAAAGGCGTATCTTTATACCCGCAGATTATATTTTCGTATCGTCTAAAAATCTTAAGCGAATTATGAGGTAATTTATTTTCGCTTGAAAACCGGTTATGTGGCTGCCGCACCTAATCGTCATTGAATCAAAGGAAAGGTTTGCAGCTTGATGTGCGAATTCATAACGGACATTTGCGTTCTTCATTCCCATCATGCCCCGAGTCCGTGTTGGGGCAAACGTGGCCTAAAGTCACGACCAACAGATTTCAGATAAAAGCTTATTCACTTCCTCGCAGGTGTGGACCGAACCTATTTGTAGCCTGAGGAATGTTCTAAGGAGCGGTAGTATTCGGATTTCAAGATCACTTTATGAAAAATTAGTCAAAGTAGGCGCCTCGAGCTTGCGAAATGGGTTTCGTAGCCTATTAAAACGTAAATGAGTCGTTCGAACGTCCTCGTACCATATTTTTCCTTCCCTATTACCGCTCCCTATGCCCACTACCGCTCTCTACCCCTACTACCCCTCTCTACCCCTACTACCGCTCCCTGCCCCTCCTTCCGCTCCCTATGCCTACTACCGCTCCCTACCCCTCCTACGCTCCCTACCCCTACTACCGCTCGCTACGGCTACTACACGGAGAGAAAAAACTAGGCATTAGCGCGTGAACATTTGTCACGCTTTAATTCCGAGAGTGCGAGCGAAATTTCCAAGAGCCTCCACGGACTTTTTCGGTGAGTCTCCTTGCGATTTGCCTTTAGGCCACGCCTCCTGCGAACATTAAGTGGTGCGAACGTGTCAACAGACGGAAAGCGTGGCCTAAAGGCAAATTGCAAAGAAACTCACCAAAAAAGTCCGTGGAGGCTCTTGGAAATGAAGCAAGAGACTCTGCGATTTGCGCTTGATGAATAGTCCATGCGTTAATACCTTGACTCTCTTGCACTGAACCCCGGAGTTTTTTCTCCGTGTACTGATCCGTGACCCTACTAACGCTCCCTATGCCCACTAACGCTTCCTACCGCTACTACCGCTCCCTATTCCCACTACCGCTCCCCACCCCTACTACCGCTCCCTACCCCTCCGACCGCTCCCTACAACTACTACCGCTCCCTACCCCTACTACCGCTCTCCATGCCTACTACCGCTCCCTATGCCTACTACCGCTCCCTACGCCTACTACCGCTCATTGAAAATTAAAATGCTACTGTGAAAAATTGGACTATATTTCAGAAAATTCGTTTTTTTTTTGTTAAGAATTAATTTGTATATCTAAAACATTTTATTCAATTCTTGATTTTATTTATTTATTACATTCTCATTTATTTATCGTTTTCAATTAAAAATTCAACTATTCTCGTTGTAAATTTATCATTTTCGCAGAAGATTCATCTCTTTGGTTGAAAATTTAACCTAATTGTTGAAAATTCATTTGTTTGAAAATTCAACTTTTTCGTGAAAAATTAATCTACTTCGTAGGAAATTCAACAATTCTGTTGAAAAGTCGGAAATTCAAATATTTTGGTTAAAAAATAACTAGTTTGTAGAAAATCATTTTTTTTGTTGAAAATTATTTTTTTTTAACTAAACATTCACATATTGCATTTTTTATTAAAAACTGATCTTTTCTAGTTCGAAATTTAAGTACTTAATTGAAAATTCGTCCATTTTTGAAAAATTCGTCATTTTCATAGAAAACCAATCTTCTTGCTTAAAAATTCAACTTTTTGGTTGAAAATTCAACTATTCCATTTATTATTGTAGAGTTATATTTTCTAGTTAAAATTCATGTATTTTGTTAAAAATTAGTCTTTTTGGTAGAAATTAATCTTCTTGCTTGAAAATTCAACTTTTTCGTTGGAAATTCAAATATTTTTGTGAAAAATTCACTAGTTTGTAGAAAATCAGTTCTTTTTTTATTGAAAATAATTTTTTTAACTAAACATTCACCTATCGCATTTTTTATTCAAAATTAATCTTTTCTAGTTCAAAATTTAAGTACTTAATTGAAAATTCGTCTATTTTTTTAAAAATTCGTGTTTTTCATAGAAAATAAATCTTCTTGCTTAAAAATTTAACTTTTTGGTTGAATATTCAACTATTTCATTTATTATTGTAAACTTATCTTTTCTTGTTGAAAATTCCACTATTTTAATGAAAATTCTTATATTTTGTTGAAAATTTAACTTTATTGTTGAAAATTCATTTTTTTATTGGAAGATTTTTTATTTTAGTTCAAAATGATTTGGTTGAAAATTAAAATATCTTCTCGAAAATTTGGTTGTTGTGAAAATTTAATTTTTTTTTAATTGAATATTTAACTATTTCATTTTTGGTAAAAATTGGTTTTTGTTGAAAATTCATGTATTTTGTTGAAATTTCATTTATGGTAGAAGAGTAAGATTCTTGCTTGAAAATTCAAATATTTTTGTAAATAATTTGACTACTTTGTAAACAAATCTTATGTTAAAAATTAATTTGTTTAACTGAAAATTTAATTATTTCACTTATTATTGTAAATTTATCTTTTACATTAAAAATTCAGCTATTCGGTTGAAAATTCATGTATTTTGTCAAAAATTATGTTTTTTTTTGTAGAAAACTAATACATTTGTTTGAAAATTGATCACTCATTGAAAATTAAAATATTTTTGTGAGAAATTAGATCATTTTGTAGAAAAAAATTTTCTTGTTCAAAATTAATTCGTTTCACTAAACATTTAAAATTTATTTTTGATTGTATATTTATCTTCTTTAATTAAAAAATTCAATTATTTTAGTTGCAAAATTATCATTTTAGTTTAAAATTCATCTATTTGGTTCAAAATTCAACTTTTTGGTGAAAAATTCAAATATTTTTGTAAAAAATTAGACTATTTTGTAGAAAATTATTTTTTGGTTTGTTTTTGAAAATTAATTTGTTTAACTGAAAATTCAACTATTTAATTTTTTGTCATAAATTTATCTTTTCTAGATCAAAATTTAAGTATTCGGTTGAAAATTCATGTATTTTGCTAAAAATTCTTTTTTTGTAGAAAATTAATCTTCTTGCTTAAAAATGTATCTTTTTGGTTGAAAATTCAAATATTTTGGTGAAAATTTTGAGTATTTTGTAGAAATATATTTTTTTGCTGAGAATCAATTTGTTTAACTTAAAGTTAAACCATTTTATTTCTGATTTCATATTAATATTTTTAAATTAAAAATTTAACTAATTTAATTTCAAATTCATTATCTTAGTAGAAATTCATCTTTTTCTTTGAAAATTTATCAACTTTGATAAGAATTCGGTTTTTTAAAAATAATTATTATTATATTGAAAATGTAACTATTTTGTATTAAATTAAAAATTTATCTTGTCCACTTGATGTTCAAAAAGTCTATAAAAGTTTCAAAAATAATGTAGCATATAATTTTGTAAATTTATAATTCTAATATGGAAGAGTTGTCCTAAGTCGGCACTGTGGGTTAAGCCGGCACCCTCCCGTTTTTTAGGGAGGGCGCGCGTGTCCGCTCTACCCTTTTTTTCGTGCGCAATAGCATGAAATGTGTAAGCATTCGTAGCGGTCCTGAGTCGGCACCAGACAGGTGGTCCTGAGTCGGCACCTCTTCTTTTTGTTGCTTTTGTTGTTATTTCTGTGTTCTTTCATTTTATTGTGTTTCAATTCCTCGTCACCAGTCTCTTGTTATTTTTTTTCAGTTTTGTTGTGTTTTGTGTTGCTTGTCTCTGGTAGGTGTCCTTTTATTTTCTTTTTTTTCTCACTGACTTTTCGCTTATTCTATTCTCTACATGTTCGTTCATTGTAAATGGTTTAGATTTGTCCATTTTCTCCTAAAACTTACATAACCTGCCCTTTTTCTTGCATTCGAACGGAAAAAATTTTGTGTCGACTCAGGACCAGGGGGTGCCGACTTAGGACCACCATTTTGAGAAATAGCAAAAATCGACTTTTTCACTCTGGCCCAAAGACATTAAAGCGCCAATGAACCCTGTTTAACCTCTCTTTTTGACAAAAACACTCACTGTGCCGACTTAGGACAACTCTTCTATATCTGGTGTGTGTGGTCCCTGGATAAGAGTTTCACTTATTTATATTATTAGACGACAGTCATACGTGTTCATATTGCATATGTAGAGTATTAGCGTTCTTTAAAAAGCACGCGATCATCCGGCACGACAACGCGCAACCGTAACTTGGAAATTGCCGATCCAGGCCTGAAATTACTAGATCGTAAAAGTTACTTCATACTGCCTCAAGGAAAGCCCCGGTTGTGCCTATAAATGCTCTAAATTCACTTAAGATATTCTTGCGCTTCCTCAATCACGCATGCCGAACGTGCCAGTTTTTATTATCATTATATATTGTTAACAACGAGTTGCGTAGAAATTTTCCGTACCACACGACGCAAAAGAAACAAATCGTAGAGTATGTAAAATTTACATGGAATTTCCTCCTTAAACTATCAATTAGGTCTAGTCTGTAATTCTCATCGCCGTTATCTTATTTGCGTCCACATTTTCTAGCAGCTAAGACATTATGTCGTATTTTATTAATAAATAATTATATAGGCAGCTTATTCAGCAATTTCTGGTGAAACACGACCTGTTCTGAAATCAATCGACCTTGATCTTTTTCTTTTAAGCGATGTTTCAATTTGGGTAATAGCCAGAAATCATGCGAAGCCAGTTCAGGACTCTATGTGGCTACCGAAGTTTTAT
>CAKNXH010081121.1:0-12416 GCA_932178445.1 Andricus quercusramuli | reverse complement strand
AATAAAAATGCAACTTTTTAGTTAAAAATTAGTCTTCTCTGCTTGATTAATCAACTATTTTATTTCAAAGATTTGGTTGAATCACTTTATTAAGAAATAATTCATTTTTTTTTTATTTTGAAGAGTTATATTTTTAGTTGAAAATCCATCTCTTTGGTTGAAACTATTTTCTTAAAAATTAATCTTTTTAAATGGAAAATTCAACTACTTGGGTAAAAGTTAAACTACGTTTGTTAAAAAATAATTTTTTTGATTGAAGGCTATTTGGTTAGAAATTTAACTGTTTTGTGGAAAAGTCTTTTTTTTTTTTTGTTCAAAATTAATTTCTTAACTGAAAATATAACTTTAAAATTTTTTAAGATTGATCTTTTTTAGTTGAAAATTCTTTCTTTTTGAAAATTCGTCTTTCTAATTTCAAAATTCACCAACTTTAGCAAAAATTAGATTTTTCTTAGATGAAAATGCAACTTTTTTGGTTCAAAATTCAACAATTTTATTGAAATGAAATACTTTTTCGTTGAAAATTCTGCTGTTTTGTTGAAAATTTAATTATTTTGTAGAAAATGTACTTTTTGGTCAATTTTAATATTTTGATATTGAAAGAGAACTGAAATATTTTCTGGATGAAAATTCAACTATTTTTTCTGAAAATTAGCTTTTTTTTCTAATAAAAATTCATCTGTTTTAAGAGAAATTTCATCTTTTTTTAATAAAAATGCAACTGATTTGTTGAAAATAAAACTATTTTGTTAAAAAGTCATACTTTTGGTTGAAAATTCTACCGTTTTGTTGAAAATTTAACTATTTCGTAGAAAATTTACTTGTTGTTTAAAATTTATATTTTGGTGTTAAAAATAAACTGAAAGCTTTTCTGGTAGAGAATTTAATTATTTCGTTAAAAAAAATCCCTTTTGGTTACAAAAATTCGTCTTTCCGATGAAAAATTCAATTTTGTTCGTAGAAATTAATTTTTTGTTAAAAAATTCATATTTTCATCTTGAAAAGGCAACTGGAAACTTTTCTGCATGACAATTCAATTATTTTTGTAAAATTTGTTTTCTTTTTGAAAAATATTCAATAACATTATATTATTATTAATATTATTAAAATATTATATTATTATTATATAATAATAATAATATTCATCTGTTTCAAGAGAATTTTCACCCTTTTGGGTAAAAATTCGTCTTTTTTTAATTGAAAATTCAATTAAAATCTGATTTAACAGAAAATGCAACTTTTTGATTAAAAATTATTCTTCTTTGCTTGAGTATTCAACTTTTTTTCAGATTGATCTTTTTCAGTTGAAAATTCTTCTTTAAAAAAAAAAATTATTTGCTTGGTTTAAAATTTCATTTTTGTTGGTTAAAAATGCATCAGTTTCGTGGAAAAATAATTTTTTGCTGAAGTCATATTTTGGTTTCTCAATTCAATTTTTGCAGAGAAAATTCGCCTTTGGCTTGAAGGTTCCACAATTCAGGTAAAATTCTCTTTTTTTAGTGAAAAATATGTATTTGTTGAAAATTGGTCTTTTTGGTTTTAAAAAACTTTTTTTTTCTAAATTTAATGTTTTTTGATTGAAATAGAAACTATGAAACTTTTTGTTCGGAATTCCAGAAACAATTGGGGAGGGGGGGGGGGGGGGAGAAAAATTGAAAAATGATCCAAGATTTTCTATCATTTCTCGCTTCAAATTAGAGCATTATCAAGAATATTTATTAAAATTGGAATTATCAGCTGGAAGTTTATATCTTTGGAACTGACGTGAGTGATTTGTTGGATTTGAAATACCTTGTATCAAGACTCGTAAAATGAAATGCCAGGTTCTGTATCTAACACTGAATGTTAAAGTAACGCACGCGCCTCTGCATCCTAAATCACTTCACCAAAGCGAACAGCAAATCGAGTTATCTTTGCCGAGGGGGAAAAACATAAACCAAAGGAGGAAGATTTCCTGCAATTTTATCAGAGAAAAATGCATTGGAAAAGTTTTTTCTTTATATTTTTATGCAAATCGTCCTTAATTTTGTTCGAATCCACAAAAAAATCAATCAGTTTTTTTTTTAATTATATTTTAAGGCTCCGCAACTAACAGACACAAACAGACAGACAGACAAACAGACAGACTAACAGACAGACAGACAGACAGACTAACAGACAGACAGACAGACTAACAGACAGACAAACAGACAGACGAACAGACAGACAGACGAACAGACAAACAGACAAAAAGACAGATTAACAGACAGACAAACAGACAGACAAACAAACAAACAGACAGACAAACATACAGACAGACAAACATACGAATAGACAGACTAACAGACAGACAAACAGACAAACAGACAGACAAACAGACAAACAAACAGACAAAAAGACAGACTAACAGACCGACAGACGAACAGACAAACAGACAAAAATACAGACTAACAGACAGCCAAACAGACAGACTAATAGACAGATTAACAGAGAGACAAACATACAGACAAACGGACAGACTAACAGACAGACTAACCGACAGACTAACAGACAGACTAACATACAGACAGACAGACTAACAGACAGACTAACAGATATACAGACAGACTAACAGATAGACTAACAGACAGACTAACAGACAGGCTAACAGATATGCAGACAGACTAACAGACAGACTAACAGACAAAAACAGACAGACAGACTAACAGACTAACTATAAAAAAGACGCTTTTGTAAATTTTATTCTGAACCGTCTTGATTTTTTTTTTCAATCTATTTGTTATATTTCAGAGAATTTCGAAAATGAATTTCCACCCTGCAAAGCATCATCTCAACCCTTGGTATACAAACGATAGTTTTCTAACGAGGTATACACACTGGGTTGGGTTCACCCGGCAAACTTTAACAGCTCATATCTTCGTTCCTAATTGAACAATTTTGCCTCTTTTCATTTGATTTTCATAGAAAAAATCCTGAAGAATTGAACAGTGCAGGTTTAAAAGTGGTAAATATGCAAAAGAATATACATATTTTTAAATAAACAAAGATATCTGCAAAATTTGTGTGATTTAGATTATTATCATTTTTATTTTATTTTATTTTTTTCGGTCGTTTTTGAGTGCACAATTTTTGTTCCATTATTATTTGTCGCATCTCTTATTTTAAAACCAAGATCATTATAATTTGAAGAAGGTTCAGAATATTTCGAAAACTTTGGATTATGGTAGTGTTTTTTGTAGGAAATTATTGTTATTTTTGATGAAAAATAATAATGTCAGACAATATAAACAGACAGACAGACAGACAGACTAACAGACAGACAGACAGACAAACAGACAGACAAACAGACAGACAAACAGACAGACTAACAGACAGACAAACAGACAGACAGGCATACAAACAGACAGATAAACATACAGACAAACAGACAGACAAACATACAGACAAACAGACAGACATACATACTAACAGACATACAAGCAGACAGACAGACTAACAGACAAACAGAGAGACTAACAGGCAGACTAACAGACAGACTAACATACAGGCTAACAGATATACAGACAGACTAACAGACATACATGTAGACTAACAGACAGACTAAGAGACACAAACAGACAGACAGACTAACAGACTAACTATAAAAAAGACGCTTTTGTACATTTTATTCTGAACCGTCTTGTTTTTTTAAAAATGTTTTTGGTATATTTCAGAGAATTTCGAAAATGAATATTCACCCTGCAAAGCATCATCTCAACCCTTGGTATACACACTATAGTTTTATAATGAGGTATACACACTGGGTTAGGTTCACCCGGCAAACTTTAACAGCTCATATCTTCGTTCCTAATTGAACAATTTTGCCTCTTTTTATTTGATTTTTAGAGAAAAAATCCTCAACAATTGAACAGTGTGGGTTTAAAAGTGGTAAATATGGAACAACATATACATATTTTTAAATGAACAAAAATATCTTCATAATTTTTGTCATTTAAATTATTATCATTTTTATTTTATTTTATTTTTTCGATCGTTTTTGAGTGCACAATTTGTTTTCCTTTTGTATCCTTATTATGGTAGTGTTTTTTGTAGTAAATTATTGTTATTTTTTATGAAAAATAATTTCAGACAATATAAACGGACAGACAGAAATAAAATTGTTTATAAAATTAATTTCCATCGAGTTGAATGAAAAGAAGCTAGAAATAAATAATTTATTTTCTCAAATATCAACCCCACAAGTCTATTTCAAAAGTTTAGAAAAAAACCCCATAAGTGAAAAATTGAGTTTCGCAAATTTTTGGAGTCAATTATGAGTTCTATTTGCAGTTTTTTAATACGAATTGTTTTTCATGCTTAAAATATCACTTTCTAATGATAACTACATATTTAAATAAATTGTTCAAGAAATTATTGTTTATAACTATCTTCTCTTGGATAATTGTTAGAAATTCGCGGATTTTACCGGAATATTTTCCACTAATTTTCAAGTTTTCAATTAGAGTGAGGTGTTAATTAATTCGAGCTAAAAACCTCATTTTTTATTAATTTTTAATTATTAAAAATAATATTCTTTTTGAATAATACCAGAAAATTGCCGATTTTTCTGAAATATTCAACTTTTTGTCTATCTTTCACTTCGAGCAAAGTAATAATAATTTCGAATCAAGAAACCTAATTGTTTAAACAATTCTTTATTATTTCTAACTATCTTCTCTTATACAATTGCTAGAAAGTTGTGATTTTTTCTGAAATTTTTAATGCTGCTTTTCCTTTTTAGTTATAAACAAATAATTGAAAGAAAATGAGAGAAAATCATTATTTAAACAAATTATGTTTCTTTTGTGAATGTATTTTTCTAAAATAAAACAGGTATTGAAAATATTCTTCAAATGTTCTACATGGATCTTATAAAATGTAAATTCTCCTTGAAGTAGTTACATGGGGCCTTTTCGCTTAAATTTATATTATTATTATTTGTTTATAATTTAAAAATCAAAGAAACGCTGACTATTTCAAAAAAACCTGCAACATTCCTGCATTACTCTAAAAGAAGAAAGTTATAAACAATAATTAATTGTTTAAACAATTATTTTTGTTAAATATCATTAATTGTTATCTTGATTTTAGTGGAAAGTTGACAAAAAGTGGAACTTTCAAAAAAAAAAACCGCAACTATCTAGCATTACAACAGATAGGAAAAGATAGTTATAAACAATAATAAATTTGTTTAACAATTTTTTCTGTTAAGCTGAATTAATTATTACCTTACTCTAAGTAAAAAGCGGACAAAAGGTTGAATATTTCAGAAAAAACCGCGAATTTCTAGCATTGTTCAAAGAGAATATTATTAAAAATAATAATAAATTGTTTAAACAATTATGTTTGTTAACTTGAATGAATTATCACCTTATTATATTCGAAAAGTGAACAAAAAGTATTCAATTTTAGAAAACACTGCAACTTTCTAGCATTATTCTGAGAAAATATTGTTATAAATAATAATAAATGGTAAAAAAATTATTTGTACTAAATATAATTGAATATTGCCTCGTTCTAACTAAAAAGTTGAAACAAGTGAAAAAATTCGGAAAAACAGCTCTACTAACAAAAAGTTTGTGGTACCATCCAATCTTTTCCAATGTACCATCGACGTAGATATCGCAGTTAATACCATCTCTTCTAATTAAAAACTTGTTGTCCGAACCAGTTTTTTGTCAATGTAGCATCAAAGTAGTTGTCGCATATCATACAACACAGAAGAAAATAGGAAACTTCAATTATGTTAAATCTCTTAATTAAGGACAAAACTAAAAAGAAATTGAATTGTTTTCAAGATTGGTATTGCTCAATATCAAACAAGCAGGGTTCAATCTTGTTTCAGTACATTCTTACGCGGTTTCCTTCTTCAAAATGAAACTTTATTTTTTGTCTGTGCATCTCTACTGACCAGAAGTTTGTTGTATCAACCAACAAGTATTTGTCGCAGCTAATGCAATCTCTTCTAATAAAAAGCTAGTTGTTCCAACCAACTATTTTTCAGTGTATCATCAAAATATTTGTCTCTGTTATTACCATCTCTAGTAATAAAAAGTTTGTTGTATCAACCAACCTTCTTTTAGTCGACGATTAAGTATTTGTCGCAGCTAATACCATCTCTTCTAATGAAAAGCTAGTTGTTCCAACCAACTATTTTTTAGTGTACCATCGAAGAAGTCGCAGCTAATAACATCTGTACCAATAAAAAGCTTGCTGTCGCAGCTAATACCTTCTCTCCTAATAGAAAGCTTCTTGTCCCAACAAACTATTTTTCATTGTACCGTAGCAGCTAATACCATCTCTACCAATGAAAAGATTGCTGTCGCGGCTAATACCTTCTCTCCTAATAAAGATCTTGTTGTCCTAACAAACAATTTTGTATTATACCTTCGAAATAGTCAATGTAACATCGAAGATGTTGTCGCCGCTAATACCATCTCTACCAACAAAAAGCTTGCTATCCCAACTAATAGCATCTCTCCTGATGAAAAGCTTGTTCTTCCAGCCAACCTTTTTTTCATTGTACCGTCGAAGATGTCGTCGCCGCTAATACCATCTCTACAAATAAAAAGCTTGCTATCACAGCTAATAGCATCTCTCCTGATAAAAAGCTTGTTTTCCCAACAAACTATTTTTCAGTATACCATCAAAGTAGTTTTCACTGTTAATACCATCTCTAGTAACAAGAAGCTTGTTGTTCCAACCAACCTTTTTAATTGTACCATCGAAGTAGTTATCGCAGCTAATACTATCTCTACCAATAAAAAGCTTGCTGTCGCAGCTCATACCATTTCTCCTGATAAAAAGCTTATCCCAACCAACCTTTTCTTCAGTATACAACAGAAGTAGTTATTGCATCTAATTCCACACAGGAAAAAAACCAGGGATTCAATTTTTTTTTGGGTCATTTTCATACAAACTCATTTTGAACTTCAGTCATGTTCATTCTCTTGATTTATGTAAAAGCTGAAGAGCATTAGATTTTCTTTTAATATTCGTACTGCTTATCATGCAACAATTATTATTCAATTTTATTTCAGTACATTTTGTCAGGGTTTCTTTGTTCGAAATGAAACTTTGTTTCGGTGCATCTCCACTAATATGAAGCTTTTTGTTCCAACCAATCTTTTTTCAATGTAACATTGAAGTAGATATCGCAGTTGATACCATATCTACTAATAAAAAGATGGTTGTGCCAACAAACCTAGTGTACCATCGATGTAGTTGTCGTAGCTCATACCATCTCTACTAATGAAAAGCTTATTGCCCCAATCAACCTTTTTCCATTGTACCATCGAAGGAACTAGTGGGCACTCAATTTCTGAAGTTATCCTACATACTTCTTTTGGTGGGGGTTTTGAGGGCGTCTTGAGGACCATTTGAAAATATGAAAGAAAACCAAAGGATGTCTGAAAGACATCAAGGCACATGATATAGGGGTTCATTCTAAGGATGTCTTCAGGATGTTCTGATGCCCACTGGGTAGTTGTCGCAGATAATACCATCTCTATTAATAAAAAGCTTGTGCCAAACGTTTTATAATGTACCATTGAATTGTCACAGCTAATACCATCCTCACCAATAAAACCAGTGGAGACACAAATCCTGAAGCTGTCCTATACAGACGTCTTTTGGCGGAAGTTTTGAGGACGTCCTGAGGACAATTTGAAGATATGAAAAGAACCAAAGGAAGTCTTAAGGACCTCAAATCACACGACATAGAGGTACACTCTAAAGACGTCTTTAGGATGTTCCAGTGCCCAGTGGGTAGTTGACGCAGATAATACCATCTCTGTTAATAAAAAGCTTGTGCTAAACTTTTTGTAATGTACCATTGAATTGTCACAGCTAATACCATCTTCACCAATAAAACCAGTGGAGACACAAATCCTGAAGCTGTTCTATACAGACGTCTTTTGGCGGACGTTTTGAGAAGGTCCTGAGGACAATTCAAAGATATGAAAAGAACCAAAGGAAGTCTCAAAGACCTCAAATCACACAACATAGAAGTACATTCTAAAGACGTCTTTATGATGTTCTAATACCCAGTGGGTAGTTGCCGCGGCTAATACCATCTCGACTATAAAAACGCAGTCGTCCCAACCAACCAAACACTTTTTCAATGCACCCTCTTAATGTATTCAATTATTTCCCTAGGGCAAAAGAGAGTGCAGAAGATACGTATGTAATTTAATGACAAAAGAATGGATGAAAGAGATGGAAAGAGATGGCAAACAAGCGCACAATAAATCAATGCGTGGGCGTAGCACACTGCTCATGTAATAATGTGCTGTTCCTGATTATTTACATACAGATTCGCGCGAGAGCGTGCGCCGCGTGGCGTTGCAATTGATTTTACAACGGGGCGTCGTCCAAACTGTTTCGAAGAAAATCACGTATCTCATGCTTTCGCATTAAGAATTATTTCATTGCCAACTCGTGAGATTGATTATCATCTGCATGCTCTTCAACCTAACACCTATTCATCTCCACCTATAGGGATGAAAATCAAAAAATCTTTTATTCAAATGCAAAAAATGGTTCTGTAATATCGTGTGCGATGATTATTTAAAAACCTAGTAAGAGAGGAAAGCCAGTTAAGTATGTTCAAATGTCACTTGGTCACATTTCCCAAAAAGTCAGTGGATCCGCCCCGGTTGGTAACAGTGATCTTGAAACAAATCAACTTTCACACGAGTATGCTTGAAAAAACGAGGCATCTTGTAATTTACAGAAAATCGTTGAAAATGCAACAACCTTTTACTAAAGTGGAGCGCCCAACTCCTCATCATCAGTTCGTGTGAAGGCTTTCATAATAGAGGCATCAAATCCTTTTCTTAAAAAATCGGGAAGTTAATCGATCCAGAAGCAGTAGTGTACCTTTGGAAGCATTTTGCGCATTTACCTTGCCAGACCGCTGCATAATCTGATGGAAAATTATTGTAATTTGTGGAACTGCCAGTTGGATCTAGACGTTGACTGTAAAAAGGCTGATACTTGCTCCACTGATATTACTGCAAATGATCCTTAAAGCAGCTTTTCTGCTACAATTTCAGCCTGGGACCGGTCGTTAATCTTCATTCAGGTGCAGACACCTTTGGGAGTGTCCACATACTACGTGACTCTATTTTCAGTTTTTTTTTTGCCCTCCCTCTTGTCACCATTTTTGACATTTCGGTGAACCCTTCCTAAAAATTTCATGTGATACTAAAGCTGAGCGCCCTCCTATTTTTATATAAAAAATGAAAATGTAATTTTATGTATCCGTCAATTAAATCCTCTAGAGATTTTTTTTCATTTCAGAAGATTGATATGATTTAAAGGAAAACTCAGACGGCAGATTAACTTAACGGATTAGGAACAGTCCAAACTTTTGAAATTTTTTGAAATTTAAGAATTTTATATTAAATTAAAATCGAATTCAAAATCCCGTTTAAGGTCCAATACTGAAGCTTCTGTATAGAATTCCTGAAAATAAAAACAAGAATCCAACGACCAAATTCGGACAACCATAAAATGCTCCTATTGTAATTGAAAAAAAGTTTTTTTATCTTACAAAAAATGTGGACAAAAATGAAAAAGAGGAAATAAAAATGAGTCTTTTTTATTTTTTTTATTATCAAATCACAATACAAAAACACTCATAATATTTGAAAACGTTTCGGTGCTCATACAGCACCGTTATCGTGGGTTTTTCTTCAACTTTAGACTACATTAATTGATTGAAACCAATTAGAAAATCCAAATATTCTTGGTTAAAAAAATTTTTTTTTTTTTTTTTTGAAAATTCTGTCATTATATTTTTTATTAGGAATTCATCTTGTTTGGTTGAAAATTCTAATATTTGGTTGAAGATTCAATTATTTTGTTGAAAATGCAATTTTTTTTTTTAAAGTCAAACTTTTTCGTCAAAAATTCAACTGCTGGGTTGAAATTTGAACTACTTTGTTGAGAATTCCTTTTTTTGATCAAAGAATTATTTGCTTGGTTGAAAATTTATCTGAAAATTTCTTTCATTCTTGGTTGAAAATTAATTTTTTACTGAAAATTTAACAACTTCATTTTTGGTTGAGAATTCATCCTTTTTTAAAAAATTTTTTTTTTAATTAATGAGTTTAAAATTTGTTAGTTAAAAATACTACTATTTGACAGAAAATCCACTTTTTTAGTTAAAAGTCAAAGTACTTGTTTTAAAATAATGTATGTTGTTAATAGTTCATCTTTTTACAGAAATTTAATCTTCTCGGTTCGAGATTCATCTTTTTTAGTTGGAAATGCAAGTACTTGGTTGAAAATTCAAATATTTTTTCATAATTCATTTTTTTATCAAATTAATTTTTTTGGCCAAAAAAACATCTCTTTGTTTGAAAATTTAACCATTTTACTAAAAATACTTTTTTTTATCGAGAAATAATTTTCTTCCCTGAAAAGGTACCTATTCAATTTTTTCTTAAAATTTTTATAGGATAATTGGAAATTAATCTTCTCTAGCTAGAAATTCAAATATTTTGTTGAAAGGAAATTTCACTGTTTTTGATTTAAAATACAATTTTTTATCGATAAATTAACAATTCGATTTTTCGTTAAGAATTCTTTTTTTTTTTAATCAACTACTTGGCTTCAAATTATCTATTTTGTTGAAAATTTATATTTTTCGTTGAAAATTCAAGTTCTTTGATCTAAAATTTAACTCTTTATTTGAAAATTTAACTATTTTGTTGAAAAAATGTTGTTTAATGCAAACAAATCAATTCTTCATCTGAAAATGTAGCTATTCCATTTTTGGTTGAAAATTTTTTCTGTATAAATTAAATATTCTACTATTTGGCAAAGAAAAATCAACTAATTCGTTGAAAATGAACATTCCTGTCGAAAATTCAACTGAGTTCGACAAATTTTTTTTTTTG
Organism: Andricus quercusramuli; assembly: GCA_932178445.1. Lineage (NCBI taxonomy): Eukaryota > Metazoa > Arthropoda > Insecta > Hymenoptera > Cynipidae > Andricus > Andricus quercusramuli. The sequence continues at coordinate 1,491 of CAKNXH010081121.1, read as the reverse complement.
CGTTAAAAATTGAACTAATTATTTGAAAATTGAACTATCTTAATGAACATTTTTTATTCATAAATTGAATGTTCTGTAATTTGGTGAAAAATTCAACAATTTTTTTGAAAGTTTAATTACTTTTTTGACAAATTCAACTATTTTGTTAAAGTCATATTTTTTGGTCGAAATTTCAACTGTTTTTTTGAAACCCCGTCCTTTTGAATTGAACATTATTGTTATTGTAGGAAAATTATCTTTCTTGATCAAAAATTCATCTTACTTGGTTGGCAATTTACTTTTTTGTCGAAAATTCAACTTTTCTTTCGGATTTTCAACTTGTGGTGTTGGAAATTCAATTATTCTCCACCAAATTCGTCAAAATTTTTCAACTATAATGTTGAAGATTTTTTTTAAATTAATTTTTTCATCTGAATATGTAGCTATTCCATTTCTTGTTAGGAATCTTTCTTTGTAAGTTAAATATTCTACTATTTGGTAAAAAAATTCAACTATTTTCTTGAAAGTTTATTTTTTTTAAAGTGAACCATTTTTTTTTAATTCATCTTTTTTGGTCGAAAATTTAAATTTTTTGTCGGAAAAAATCACTATTTCTTTGAAAATGCAACTGCTAAAAATTTTGTTTGAAAATATTATTTAGGTTATTGACGCATTTTATTTGTTGATCCGAGAAGTGTCACGTGTTTCAGAATCTTTGCGACCCGCTCCTGACACTCATCAGGTAAATATCAGGAAAAAGTCAGGGAATTTTGAAAAAAAAAAATAATTTTCTAGTTACTCTGTCATGACAGTGACAGGGGTGACGCCTAGCAATGAATATTGACTAACAAGAAGACAGACAAGCTGATAGTTACACTTACCCGCATAATAACGCTGACTTCACTCTTACCTTAAAATCCCCATGAATCATGTAAATTAGACTTTTCTGTTCTTAATACGCAACGCATGATTTATGAGGCAAACGAACGGATATCTAGTTGAAGCGAAGTTTAAAATAAAAAGATCATTTTCAAAGTATAGAGAGCCTTCTCAGAAAGAGGATGTTGTATCTAATAAGGGTGGCCGCTGAACCAGAAAAGCGGGAAATGACCGTGAATTAAAAATTTTTTTTTTTTTTAAGAAAAGTTTTTGAATTTTTATCTAAAATGGCTGGTTAAGGAACTTTACCTTCATTTTAGGACACTTTAAGAGTATACCAAAGCCCAATACAGACTAAAAGACACACAAACTAACAGACATAAACAGACAGACAGACTAACAGACAGACAAACAGACAGACAACCAGACAGACAGACTAACAGACAGACTAACAGATACACTAACAGACATACTAACAGACAGACAGATCAACAGACAAACAAACAGACAGATAAACAAACAGACAGACAAACAGACAGACAAACGGACAAACAGACGGGCAAACAAACATACAAACAGACCGACGAACAGACAAACAAATAGACAAACAAACAGACAGATAAACAGAAAAAC
>CAKNXH010081120.1:0-12711 GCA_932178445.1 Andricus quercusramuli | reverse complement strand
AATAAAAATGCAACTTTTTAGTTAAAAATTAGTCTTCTCTGCTTGATTAATCAACTATTTTATTTCAAAGATTTGGTTGAATCACTTTATTAAGAAATAATTCATTTTTTTTTTATTTTGAAGAGTTATATTTTTAGTTGAAAATCCATCTCTTTGGTTGAAACTATTTTCTTAAAAATTAATCTTTTTAAATGGAAAATTCAACTACTTGGGTAAAAGTTAAACTACGTTTGTTAAAAAATAATTTTTTTGATTGAAGGCTATTTGGTTAGAAATTTAACTGTTTTGTGGAAAAGTCTTTTTTTTTTTTTGTTCAAAATTAATTTCTTAACTGAAAATATAACTTTAAAATTTTTTAAGATTGATCTTTTTTAGTTGAAAATTCTTTCTTTTTGAAAATTCGTCTTTCTAATTTCAAAATTCACCAACTTTAGCAAAAATTAGATTTTTCTTAGATGAAAATGCAACTTTTTTGGTTCAAAATTCAACAATTTTATTGAAATGAAATACTTTTTCGTTGAAAATTCTGCTGTTTTGTTGAAAATTTAATTATTTTGTAGAAAATGTACTTTTTGGTCAATTTTAATATTTTGATATTGAAAGAGAACTGAAATATTTTCTGGATGAAAATTCAACTATTTTTTCTGAAAATTAGCTTTTTTTTCTAATAAAAATTCATCTGTTTTAAGAGAAATTTCATCTTTTTTTAATAAAAATGCAACTGATTTGTTGAAAATAAAACTATTTTGTTAAAAAGTCATACTTTTGGTTGAAAATTCTACTGTTTTGTTGAAAATTTAACTATTTCGTAGAAAATTTACTTGTTGTTTAAAATTTATATTTTGGTGTTAAAAATAAACTGAAAGCTTTTCTGGTAGAGAATTTAATTATTTCGTTAAAAAAAATCCCTTTTGGTTACAAAAATTCGTCTTTCCGATGAAAAATTCAATTTTGTTCGTAGAAATTAATTTTTTGTTAAAAAATTCATATTTTCATCTTGAAAAGGCAACTGGAAACTTTTCTGCATGACAATTCAATTATTTTTGTAAAATTTGTTTTCTTTTTGAAAAATATTCAATAACATTATATTATTATTAATATTATTAAAATATTATATTATTATTATATAATAATAATAATATTCATCTGTTTCAAGAGAATTTTCACCCTTTTGGGTAAAAATTCGTCTTTTTTTAATTGAAAATTCAATTAAAATCTGATTTAACAGAAAATGCAACTTTTTGATTAAAAATTATTCTTCTTTGCTTGAGTATTCAACTTTTTTTCAGATTGATCTTTTTCAGTTGAAAATTCTTCTTTAAAAAAAAAAATTATTTGCTTGGTTTAAAATTTCATTTTTGTTGGTTAAAAATGCATCAGTTTCGTGGAAAAATAATTTTTTGCTGAAGTCATATTTTGGTTTCTCAATTCAATTTTTGCAGAGAAAATTCGCCTTTGGCTTGAAGGTTCCACAATTCAGGTAAAATTCTCTTTTTTTAGTGAAAAATATGTATTTGTTGAAAATTGGTCTTTTTGGTTTTAAAAAACTTTTTTTTTCTAAATTTAATGTTTTTTGATTGAAATAGAAACTATGAAACTTTTTGTTCGGAATTCCAGAAACAATTGGGGAGGGGGGGGGGGGGGGAGAAAAATTGAAAAATGATCCAAGATTTTCTATCATTTCTCGCTTCAAATTAGAGCATTATCAAGAATATTTATTAAAATTGGAATTATCAGCTGGAAGTTTATATCTTTGGAACTGACGTGAGTGATTTGTTGGATTTGAAATACCTTGTATCAAGACTCGTAAAATGAAATGCCAGGTTCTGTATCTAACACTGAATGTTAAAGTAACGCACGCGCCTCTGCATCCTAAATCACTTCACCAAAGCGAACAGCAAATCGAGTTATCTTTGCCGAGGGGGAAAAACATAAACCAAAGGAGGAAGATTTCCTGCAATTTTATCAGAGAAAAATGCATTGGAAAAGTTTTTTCTTTATATTTTTATGCAAATCGTCCTTAATTTTGTTCGAATCCACAAAAAAATCAATCAGTTTTTTTTTTAATTATATTTTAAGGCTCCGCAACTAACAGACACAAACAGACAGACAGACAAACAGACAGACTAACAGACAGACAGACAGACAGACTAACAGACAGACAGACAGACTAACAGACAGACAAACAGACAGACGAACAGACAGACAGACGAACAGACAAACAGACAAAAAGACAGATTAACAGACAGACAAACAGACAGACAAACAAACAAACAGACATACAAACATACAGACAGACAAACATACGAATAGACAGACTAACAGACAGACAAACAGACAAACAGACAGACAAACAGACAAACAAACAGACAAAAAGACAGACTAACAGACCGACAGACGAACAGACAAACAGACAAAAATACAGACTAACAGACAGCCAAACAGACAGACTAATAGACAGATTAACAGAGAGACAAACATACAGACAAACGGACAGACTAACAGACAGACTAACCGACAGACTAACAGACAGACTAACATACAGACAGACAGACTAACAGACAGACTAACAGATATACAGACAGACTAACAGATAGACTAACAGACAGACTAACAGACAGGCTAACAGATATGCAGACAGACTAACAGACAGACTAACAGACAAAAACAGACAGACAGACTAACAGACTAACTATAAAAAAGACGCTTTTGTAAATTTTATTCTGAACCGTCTTGATTTTTTTTTTCAATCTATTTGTTATATTTCAGAGAATTTCGAAAATGAATTTCCACCCTGCAAAGCATCATCTCAACCCTTGGTATACAAACGATAGTTTTCTAACGAGGTATACACACTGGGTTGGGTTCACCCGGCAAACTTTAACAGCTCATATCTTCGTTCCTAATTGAACAATTTTGCCTCTTTTCATTTGATTTTCATAGAAAAAATCCTGAAGAATTGAACAGTGCAGGTTTAAAAGTGGTAAATATGCAAAAGAATATACATATTTTTAAATAAACAAAGATATCTGCAAAATTTGTGTGATTTAGATTATTATCATTTTTATTTTATTTTATTTTTTTCGGTCGTTTTTGAGTGCACAATTTTTGTTCCATTATTATTTGTCGCATCTCTTATTTTAAAACCAAGATCATTATAATTTGAAGAAGGTTCAGAATATTTCGAAAACTTTGGATTATGGTAGTGTTTTTTGTAGGAAATTATTGTTATTTTTGATGAAAAATAATAATGTCAGACAATATAAACAGACAGACAGACAGACAGACTAACAGACAGACAGACAGACAAACAGACAGACAAACAGACAGACAAACAGACAGACTAACAGACAGACAAACAGACAGACAGGCATACAAACAGACAGATAAACATACAGACAAGCAGACAGACAAACATACAGACAAACAGACAGACATACATACTAACAGACATACAAGCAGACAGACAGACTAACAGACAAACAGAGAGACTAACAGGCAGACTAACAGACAGACTAACATACAGGCTAACAGATATACAGACAGACTAACAGACATACATGTAGACTAACAGACAGACTAAGAGACACAAACAGACAGACAGACTAACAGACTAACTATAAAAAAGACGCTTTTGTACATTTTATTCTGAACCGTCTTGTTTTTTTAAAAATGTTTTTGGTATATTTCAGAGAATTTCGAAAATGAATATTCACCCTGCAAAGCATCATCTCAACCCTTGGTATACACACTATAGTTTTATAATGAGGTATACACACTGGGTTAGGTTCACCCGGCAAACTTTAACAGCTCATATCTTCGTTCCTAATTGAACAATTTTGCCTCTTTTTATTTGATTTTTAGAGAAAAAATCCTCAACAATTGAACAGTGTGGGTTTAAAAGTGGTAAATATGGAACAACATATACATATTTTTAAATGAACAAAAATATCTTCATAATTTTTGTCATTTAAATTATTATCATTTTTATTTTATTTTATTTTTTCGATCGTTTTTGAGTGCACAATTTGTTTTCCTTTTGTATCCTTATTATGGTAGTGTTTTTTGTAGTAAATTATTGTTATTTTTTATGAAAAATAATTTCAGACAATATAAACGGACAGACAGAAATAAAATTGTTTATAAAATTAATTTCCATCGAGTTGAATGAAAAGAAGCTAGAAATAAATAATTTATTTTCTCAAATATCAACCCCACAAGTCTATTTCAAAAGTTTAGAAAAAAACCCCATAAGTGAAAAATTGAGTTTCGCAAATTTTTGGAGTCAATTATGAGTTCTATTTGCAGTTTTTTAATACGAATTGTTTTTCATGCTTAAAATATCACTTTCTAATGATAACTACATATTTAAATAAATTGTTCAAGAAATTATTGTTTATAACTATCTTCTCTTGGATAATTGTTAGAAATTCGCGGATTTTACCGGAATATTTTCCACTAATTTTCAAGTTTTCAATTAGAGTGAGGTGTTAATTAATTCGAGCTAAAAACCTCATTTTTTATTAATTTTTAATTATTAAAAATAATATTCTTTTTGAATAATACCAGAAAATTGCCGATTTTTCTGAAATATTCAACTTTTTGTCTATCTTTCACTTCGAGCAAAGTAATAATAATTTCGAATCAAGAAACCTAATTGTTTAAACAATTCTTTATTATTTCTAACTATCTTCTCTTATACAATTGCTAGAAAGTTGTGATTTTTTCTGAAATTTTTAATGCTGCTTTTCCTTTTTAGTTATAAACAAATAATTGAAAGAAAATGAGAGAAAATCATTATTTAAACAAATTATGTTTCTTTTGTGAATGTATTTTTCTAAAATAAAACAGGTATTGAAAATATTCTTCAAATGTTCTACATGGATCTTATAAAATGTAAATTCTCCTTGAAGTAGTTACATGGGGCCTTTTCGCTTAAATTTATATTATTATTATTTGTTTATAATTTAAAAATCAAAGAAACGCTGACTATTTCAAAAAAACCTGCAACATTCCTGCATTACTCTAAAAGAAGAAAGTTATAAACAATAATTAATTGTTTAAACAATTATTTTTGTTAAATATCATTAATTGTTATCTTGATTTTAGTGGAAAGTTGACAAAAAGTGGAACTTTCAAAAAAAAAAACCGCAACTATCTAGCATTACAACAGATAGGAAAAGATAGTTATAAACAATAATAAATTTGTTTAACAATTTTTTCTGTTAAGCTGAATTAATTATTACCTTACTCTAAGTAAAAAGCGGACAAAAGGTTGAATATTTCAGAAAAAACCGCGAATTTCTAGCATTGTTCAAAGAGAATATTATTAAAAATAATAATAAATTGTTTAAACAATTATGTTTGTTAACTTGAATGAATTATCACCTTATTATATTCGAAAAGTGAACAAAAAGTATTCAATTTTAGAAAACACTGCAACTTTCTAGCATTATTCTGAGAAAATATTGTTATAAATAATAATAAATGGTAAAAAAATTATTTGTACTAAATATAATTGAATATTGCCTCGTTCTAACTAAAAAGTTGAAACAAGTGAAAAAATTCGGAAAAACAGCTCTACTAACAAAAAGTTTGTGGTACCATCCAATCTTTTCCAATGTACCATCGACGTAGATATCGCAGCTAATACCATCTCTTCTAATTAAAAACTTGTTGTCCGAACCAGTTTTTTGTCAATGTAGCATCAAAGTAGTTGTCGCATATCATACAACACAGAAGAAAATAGGAAACTTCAATTATGTTAAATCTCTTAATTAAGGACAAAACTAAAAAGAAATTGAATTGTTTTCAAGATTGGTATTGCTCAATATCAAACAAGCAGGGTTCAATCTTGTTTCAGTACATTCTTACGCGGTTTCCTTGTTCAAAATGAAACTTCATTTTTTTTCTGTGCATCTCTACTGAACAGAAGTTTGTTGTATTAACCAATCTTCATTCAGTCAACGAGTAATGTATTTGTCGCAGCTAATGCCATCTCTTCTAATGTAAAGCTAGTTGTTCCAACCAACTATTTTTCAGTGTACCATCGAAGAAATTGTGGCAGCTAATAACATCAGTACCAATAAAAAGTTTGCTGTCGCAGCTAATACCTTCTCTCCTAATAAAAAGCTTCTTGTAACAACAAACCATTTTGCAGTATACCATCAAAATAGTTGTCTCTGTTATCACCATCTCTAGTAATAAAAAGTTTGTTGTATCAACCAACCTTCTTTTAGTTGACGATTAAGTATTTGTCGCAGCTAATACCATCTCTTCTAATGAAAAGCTAGTTGATCCAACCAACTATTTTTCAGTGTACAATCGAAGAAGTTGCCGTAGCTAATAACATCTGTAACAATAAAAAGTTTGCTGTATCAACCAACCTTCTTTTAGTTGACGATTAAGTATTTGTCGCAGCTAATACCATCTCTTCTAATGAAAAGCTAGTTGTTCCAACCAACTATTTTTTAGTGTACCATCGAAGAAGTCGCAGCTAATAACATCTGTACCAATAAAAAGTTTTCTGTCGCAGCTAATACCTTCTCTCCTAATAGAAAGCTTCTTGTCCCAACAAACTATTTTTCATTGTACCGTAGCAGCTAATACCATCTCTGCCAATGAAAAGATTGCTGTCGCGGCTAATACCTTCTCTCCTAATAAAGATCTTGTTGTCCTAACAAACAATTTTGTATTATACCTTCGAAATAGTCAATGTAACATCGAAGATGTTGTCGCCGCTAATACCATCTCTACCAACAAAAAGCTTGCTATCCCAACTAATAGCATCTCTCCTGATGAAAAGCTTGTTCTTCCAGCCAACCTTTTTTTCATTGTACCGTCGAAGATGTCGTCGCCGCTAATACCATCTCTACAAATAAAAAGCTTGCTATCACAGCTAATAGCATCTCTCCTGATAAAAAGCTTGTTTTCCCAACAAACTATTTTTCAGTATACCATCAAAGTAGTTTTCACTGTTAATACCATCTCTAGTAACAAGAAGCTTGTTGTTCCAACCAACCTTTTTAATTGTACCATCGAAGTAGTTATCGCAGCTAATACTATCTCTACCAATAAAAAGCTTGCTGTCGCAGCTCATACCATTTCTCCTGATAAAAAGCTTATCCCAACCAACCTTTTCTTCAGTATACAACAGAAGTAGTTATTGCATCTAATTCCACACAGGAAAAAAACCAGGGATTCAATTTTTTTTTGGGTCATTTTCATACAAACTCATTTTGAACTTCAGTCATGTTCATTCTCTTGATTTATGTAAAAGCTGAAGAGCATTAGATTTTCTTTTAATATTCGTACTGCTTATCATGCAACAATTATTATTCAATTTTATTTCAGTACATTTTGTCAGGGTTTCTTTGTTCGAAATGAAACTTTGTTTCGGTGCATCTCCACTAATATGAAGCTTTTTGTTCCAACCAATCTTTTTTCAATGTAACATTGAAGTAGATATCGCAGTTGATACCATATCTACTAATAAAAAGATGGTTGTGCCAACAAACCTAGTGTACCATCGATGTAGTTGTCGTAGCTCATACCATCTCTACTAATGAAAAGCTTATTGCCCCAATCAACCTTTTTCCATTGTACCATCGAAGGAACTAGTGGGCACTCAATTTCTGAAGTTATCCTACATACTTCTTTTGGTGGGGGTTTTGAGGGCGTCTTGAGGACCATTTGAAAATATGAAAGAAAACCAAAGGATGTCTGAAAGACATCAAGGCACATGATATAGGGGTTCATTCTAAGGATGTCTTCAGGATGTTCTGATGCCCACTGGGTAGTTGCCGCGGCTAATACCATCTCTATTAATAAAAATCTTGTGCCAAACGTTTTGTAATGTACCATTGAATTGTCACAGCTAATACCATCTTCACCAATAAAACCAGTGGACACACGAATCCTGAAGCTGTCCTATACAGACGTCTTTTGGAGGACGTTTTGAGAACGTCCTCAGGACAATTTAAAGATATGAAAAGAGCAAACAGAAGCCTTAATCACCTCAAATCACACGACATAAAGGTACATTCTAAAGACGTCTTTAGGATGTTCCAGTGTCCAGTGGGTAGTTGCCGCAACTAATACCATCTCTATTAATAAAAAGCTTGTGCCAAACTTTTTTTAATGTACTACTGAATTGTCACAGCTAATACCATCTTCACCAATAAAATCAGTAAGACACAAGTCTTGAAGCTGTCCTATACAGACGTCTTTTGGCGGACGTTTTGAGAAGGTCCTGAGGACAATTCAAAGATATGAAAAGAACCAAAGGAAGTCTCAAAGACCTCAAATCACACAACATAGAAGTACATTCTAAAGACGTCTTTATGATGTTCTAATACCCAGTGGGTAGTTGCCGCGGCTAATACCATCTCGACTATAAAAACGCAGTCGTCCCAACCAACCAAACACTTTTTCAATGCACCCTCTTAATGTATTCAATTATTTCCCTAGGGCAAAAGAGAGTGCAGAAGATACGTATGTAATTTAATGACAAAAGAATGGATGAAAGAGATGGAAAGAGATGGCAAACAAGCGCACAATAAATCAATGCGTGGGCGTAGCACACTGCTCATGTAATAATGTGCTATTCCTGATTATTTACATACAGATTCGCGCGAGAGCGTGCGCCGCGTGGCGTTGCAATTGATTTTACAACGGGGCGTCGTCCAAACTGTTTCGAAGAAAATCACGTATCTCATGCTTTCGCATTAAGAATTATTTCATTGCCAACTCGTGAGATTGATTATCATCTGCATGCTCTTCAACCTAACACCTATTCATCTCCACCTATAGGGATGAAAATCAAAAAATCTTTTATTCAAATGCAAAAAATGGTTCTGTAATATCGTGTGCGATGATTATTTAAAAACCTAGTAAGAGAGGAAAGCCAGTTAAGTATGTTCAAATGTCACTTGGTCACATTTCCCAAAAAGTCAGTGGATCCGCCCCGGTTGGTAACAGTGATCTTGAAACAAATCAACTTTCACACGAGTATGCTTGAAAAAACGAGGCATCTTGTAATTTACAGAAAATCGTTGAAAATGCAACAACCTTTTACTAAAGTGGAGCGCCCAACTCCTCATCATCAGTTCGTGTGAAGGCTTTCATAATAGAGGCATCAAATCCTTTTCTTAAAAAATCGGGAAGTTAATCGATCCAGAAGCAGTAGTGTACCTTTGGAAGCATTTTGCGCATTTACCTTGCCAGACCGCTGCATAATCTGATGGAAAATTATTGTAATTTGTGGAACTGCCAGTTGGATCTAGACGTTGACTGTAAAAAGGCTGATACTTGCTCCACTGATATTACTGCAAATGATCCTTAAAGCAGCTTTTCTGCTACAATTTCAGCCTGGGACCGGTCGTTAATCTTCATTCAGGTGCAGACACCTTTGGGAGTGTCCACATACTACGTGACTCTATTTTCAGTTTTTTTTTGCCCTCCCTCTTGTCACCATTTTTGACATTTCGGTGAACCCTTCCTAAAAATTTCATGTGATACTAAAGCTGAGCGCCCTCCTATTTTTATATAAAAAATGAAAATGTAATTTTATGTATCCGTCAATTAAATCCTCTAGAGATTTTTTTTTCATTTCAGAATATTGATATGATTTAAAGGAAAACTCAGACGGCAGATTAACTTAACGGATTAGGAACAGTCCAAACTTTTGAAACTTTTTGAAATTTAAGAATTTTATATTAAATTAAAATCGAATTCAAAATCCCGTTTAAGGTCCAATACTGAAGCTTCTGTATAGAATTCCTGAAAATAAAAACAAGAATCCAACGACCAAATTCGGACAACCATAAAATGCTCCTATTGTAATTGAAAAAAAGTTTTTTTATCTTACAAAAAATGTGGACAAAAATGAAAAAGAGGAAATAAAAATGAGTCTTTTTTATTTTTTTTATTATCAAATCACAATACAAAAACACTCATAATATTTGAAAACGTTTCGGTGCTCATACAGCACCGTTATCGTGGGTTTTTCTTCAACTTTAGACTACATTAATTGATTGAACCCAATTAGAAAATCCAAATATTCTTGGTTAAAAAAATTTTTTTTTTTTTTTTTTGAAAATTCTGTCATTATATTTTTTATTAGGAATTCATCTTGTTTGGTTGAAAATTCTACTATTTGGTTGAAGATTGAATTATTTTGTTGAAAATGCAATTTTTTTTTTTAAAGTCAAACTTTTTCGTCAAAAATTCAACTGCTGGGTTGAAATTTGAACTACTTTGTTGAGAATTCCTTTTTTTGATCAAAGAATTATTTGCTTGGTTGAAAATTTATCTGAAAATTTCTTTCATTCTTGGTTGAAAATTAATTTTTTACTGAAAATTTAACAACTTCATTTTTGGTTGAGAATTCATCCTTTTTTAAAAAATTTTTTTTTTAATTAATGAGTTTAAAATTTGTTAGTTAAAAATACTACTATTTGACAGAAAATCCACTTTTTTAGTTAAAAGTCAAAGTACTTGTTTTAAAATAATGTATGTTGTTAATAGTTCATCTTTTTACAGAAATTTAATCTTCTCGGTTCGAGATTCATCTTTTTTAGTTGGAAATGCAAGTACTTGGTTGAAAATTCAAATATTTTTTCATAATTCATTTTTTTATCAAATTAATTTTTTTGGCCAAAAAAACATCTCTTTGTTTGAAAATTTAACCATTTTACTAAAAATACTTTTTTTTATCGAGAAATAATTTTCTTCCCTGAAAAGGTACCTATTCAATTTTTTCTTAAAATTTTTATAGGATAATTGGAAATTAATCTTCTCTAGCTAGAAATTCAAATATTTTGTTGAAAGGAAATTTCACTGTTTTTGATTTAAAATACAATTTTTTATCGATAAATTAACAATTCGATTTTTCGTTAAGAATTCTTTTTTTTTTTTAATCAACTACTTGGCTTCAAATTATCTATTTTGTTGAAAATTTATATTTTTCGTTGAAAATTCAAGTTCTTTGATCTAAAATTTAACTCTTTATTTGAAAATTTAACTATTTTGTTGAAAAAATGTTGTTTAATGCAAACAAATCAATTCTTCATCTGAAAATGTAGCTATTCCATTTTTGGTTGAAAATTTTTTCTGTATAAATTAAATATTCTACTATTTGGCAAAGAAAAATCAACTAATTCGTTGAAAATGAACATTCCTGTCGAAAATTCAACTGAGTTCGACAAATTTTTTTTTTTGCGTTAAAAATTGAACTAATTATTTGAAAATTGAACTATCTTAATGAACATTTTTTATTCATAAATTGAATGTTCTGTAATTTGGTGAAAAATTCAACAATTTTTTTGAAAGTTTAATTACTTTTTTGACAAATTCAACTATTTTGTTAAAGTCATATTTTTTGGTCGAAATTTCAACTGTTTTTTTGAAACCCCGTCCTTTTGAATTGAACATTATTGTTATTGTAGGAAAATTATCTTTCTTGATCAAAAATTCATCTTACTTGGTTGGCAATTTACTTTTTTGTCGAAAATTCAACTTTTCTTTCGGATTTTCAACTTGTGGTGTTGGAAATTCAATTATTCTCCACCAAATTCGTCAAAATTTTTCAACTATAATGTTGAAGATTTTTTTTAAATTAATTTTTTCATCTGAATATGTAGCTATTCCATTTCTTGTTAGGAATCTTTCTTTGTAAGTTAAATATTCTACTATTTGGTAAAAAAATTCAACTATTTTCTTGAAAGTTTATTTTTTTTAAAGTGAACCATTTTTTTTTAATTCATCTTTTTTGGTCGAAAATTTAAATTTTTTGTCGGAAAAAATCACTATTTCTTTGAAAATGCAACTGCTAAAAATTTTGTTTGAAAATATTATTTAGGTTATTGACGCATTTTATTTGTTGATCCGAGAAGTGTCACGTGTTTCAGAATCTTTGCGACCCGCTCCTGACACTCATCAGGTAAATATCAGGAAAAAGTCAGGGAATTTTGAAAAAAAAAAATAATTTTCTAGTTACTCTGTCATGACAGTGACAGGGGTGACGCCTAGCAATGAATATTGACTAACAAGAAGACAGACAAGCTGATAGTTACACTTACCCGCATAATAACGCTGACTTCACTCTTACCTTAAAATCCCCATGAATCATGTAAATTAGACTTTTCTGTTCTTAATACGCAACGCATGATTTATGAGGCAAACTAACGGATATCTAGTTGAAGCGAAGTTTAAAATAAAAAGATCATTTTCAAAGTATAGAGAGCCTTCTCAGAAAGAGGATGTTGTATCTAATAAGGGTGGCCGCTGAACCAGAAAAGCGGGAAATGACCGTGAATTAAAAATTTTTTGTTTTTTTAAGAAAAGTTTTTGAATTTTTATCTAAAATGGCTGGTTAAGGAACTTTACCTTCATTTTAGGACACTTTAAGAGTATACCAAAGCCCAATACAGACTAAAAGACACACAAACTAACAGACATAAACAGACAGACAGACTAACAGACAGACAAACAGACAGACAACCAGACAGACAGACTAACAGACAGACTAACAGATACACTAACAGACATACTAACAGACAGACAGATCAACAGACAAACAAACAGACAGATAAACAAACAGACAGACAAACAGACAGACAAACGGACAAACAGACGGGCAAACAAACATACAAACAGACCGACGAACAGACAAACAAATAGACAAACAAACAGACAGATAAACAGAAAAAC
>CAKNXH010081118.1:2759-17710 GCA_932178445.1 Andricus quercusramuli | reverse complement strand
TGGTCGAATGATAGTCGTATTTTTAATTAAAAAAAAAAATACATCTCGAAGAATATTAACTATATTTCGACAACTAAATTAAATAATACAATAGATAAGAATTTAAGCTGAAACACATCAACATAACCTAAAATTGTTGAAAAGTTTCGAATCGTTCTTGAAATATATATTTTTTTTATACCAATTTCCAATAAAAAATACTAACGCAATCCAAAATTATTGAAAGAATCTAAGTCTTTTCTAAATTTAACAATTTGGGACTTTATTAAAAACTAATTATATTTAAAAAAAGATTTATGATTCAAGATTCCTAATTTTTTTTTAAATCAATAAATTCAAATCTAATGATTTTCGTTTAAAAATATAAATTTCAGGTGATGCGCAGCAACATAACTTAAAATTGTTAAAAAGTTCTGAATCTTATTTGAAATACATATTTTTTTCAAATACTAATTTTCGATGAAAAAAACACTAACATAATCAAAAATTATTGAAAGTTTCTAAATTTAGTTAAATTCTCACAATTTTTTATTATATTGATGTTTTTCGTCGGAAATGGGTATTTTTCATGAAAAAAAATTATACTTCGAAGAAAATTTATGACGTTGAACATTTTTAGGTTATGTTGGCGCTCTTTAGCGGAAATTGGTATAGATTTCATAGAAGATTTTCAATGTTAAAAATTTGTTTGTTGTATTATGTTAGTTTTTTTGTCGAGAATAGGTATTTTTAATTTTTTCAGATGATTATATTTCAGACGTGATTCACAATTTTAGGTTATGTTAGCATTTCATGCCGGAAATCGACATTTTTAATAAAAAATCATCACATTCCAAAGAAAAAAATGAATTGTGTACATAATTAGGTTATTCTCGCGTTAATTACTAGAAATGGGTAAAGATTTCAAAATAAAGGTTTACAATTTTCGAATAGTTTTAGGTTATGTTAACATTTTTCACGGGTTCTTCGCGATTTTAAAGAAAAAAACATTTAGTTATAAAAATGAATTTATTCTAATAAGAAATGATTAGGTTAACAAAAATAAAATTTACAATTTCAATTAATTTTAATCTACATTTAAAATATAAATTTTTCAAATAAAAAAATTTTATAATAAAGTAATTTTCCCCCGACTTACCTTCACACGTTGAAATTTTGTGAAACTAAATAAAATGCACTTAGGAATAATTATGTGATCATAAATTTGTTTTCTTTTTTTTTTATTAAATTAAATTTTGAATATATATTTTATATAATAAATTTAAAAATTGCATGAGACTAAACAAATAATAAGCACGCGCTCAGCCCCAGTTTTTTAAAGAATGATTAAAATTTTTTAAGGCCTTACTTTGGTTTAAAAAAACTCTTCAGAACATTTTTTGAAGATTTTTTTTTTATTTCAAGTGCAAAACCCGAAATTTGTATTGAAAAATTCTTTTTCATAAAAAATGATGTGTCAAATGTATAATATTAGATTTCAAAGGATATCAAAAAAATTTCAATAATAAATTGTGTTAGTGATTTTTGTTGGGAATTAGCGTTTTTATTTTTAAATTATTATATTTCAAAGAAGATTAACAATTTGGCAACAGTTTTAAGTGACACTGTTTTGCATAGAAAATTTGTATTTTCAAACAAATATAATTATAATTTTAACAAGATACACAATTTTTGAAAAATCCTGCATTATTTCAACGTCTCTTGTCAAAAATTTGTATTTTCAATTTAAAAAATTATATTAGAAAGGAGATTCACCTTTATTAATTAAAGGTGATATTGTCGTTTTAAACCCGGAATCGGTAGTTTTATTAAAAAATAATTATATTCAAAAGAATATTAAAATTTGAAAATTGAATGTTTCTGAAAAATAACAATCGCGCGCCAATAATTAAAATATTTTAATAATAATCAAAATATTTTAATCCACTATTATGGTTTGCAAAAAAAACTCTTTAACTATTTTTAAACGTCCTAATTTTTAATTTTTAATTACAAAACCCGTAATTAGGATTGAAAAAAAATTTTCCAAAAAAATGAGACGTCAAATGTTGACGACAGTGATGACGTCAATAATGGCCAATAGTGCCTACAGCCAATTTTCAGGGTTGGCAGGGCGGGGGTGTCGATGACGTAAAATTGATTCCACCGATCTGCGATTGGCCATTTGAGTTCGAACCACTGCTGAGCTCGCTCAGCATCATTCTCGAGAACGTATCTGATAGGTGATAAAAATCAAATTCAACGCTCTTCAGATAAGAAAGTCCAGAGAAAAAAAGTGGCGAGGGTGAAAAATCAAAATTAGCCACGCAATCAACATATTTAATTGCCTAAATTGAACAACTGCAGGTGCAATTTCGAGGAGATGCTACTTCGGACTCCAGTGATCCTCCTTGTAAGTACATCCTTATTTATAACAATTGAATCTCAATTTTCAAAATTTTTTTCAGAAATGTGGCCGTGGAGGACAAAATTCCAAATTTATCTTTATCAAAATTATTTTTGATAATCCTAAAAATAAATATGGTCATCCAAAACTAATTTTTCAAATATAAGTCGTCAAGATAAAGGAAAATCATCTTATCAATATTTTGTTAATTGACTCATCATTTCGTAATTTTTTATTCAAATTTCGATTTGCCTCCAGAGGTTTTTGTAAGGGGAAATCATTTTCAAATCAAGAATAATTTAGGAACCTTGCGCATAGTCATTTAAAATTGATTATTGATTATGTTCGGGACTAACGCGAATGGATTCACACTTACCACGCTTGCTATTGTTCTCTTATCGCGACAGATGTGTACTTATTTAATTTTATATGCCACACATTTCCTACAAGATGTTAAAAACTACACTTTTATAGGCAATAAAACTAAAATTAATTTTTTCAAAATTTAAAAACTGAATCTCTTAAACTCAAACATAATTTTATTTTTACCAAGAATAATTTTCAAATCTCATTAGCAATAATTCAAATGAATGGTAAATATTCAAAAACGTATTTCCAGACGTTCCTATTCTTCAAGCTTATATGAAATAATAAACATTTTTTCCATATTAAGAATCTCTTAGGAATTGTTTATTAATATTAGTTCAATAAATCTCGCTTATCAGTAATTTACTCTCCATCAGAGATCGTTAATAAATGTTTTCTTCAGCAGGTGTGTTGGTTGATCGGAATAAACACTGCGATTCCATTTCGAATAAATCCAAAGAACATTAGACAGGTATATAATAAATTATAAAATTTATAGTATAGGAAAATTTTGCAAAATATTTTTCAATTTCTCAGGATACAAAGAAAGTGAATCATCTACTAGAAGATGAAGAAACCCCAAGACACTTTTATCAACCTCCGAGAAGGGACAAATTCAACCCTGTAATTGGTCCAAAATACCGGAAGACGTTGGATTATTATGATGAATATCAACCCAAAGAGGATGTAAACTACAATTCTGAAAGCGGCGAAATTTATCCGGATGACGTTAAAAATCACCCATACATGAAAAAAACTTCCCAAAACGTCCATAAGTCTTCTAAAAAATTACAGAGCTCCCCAAACTTTCGAAAGATTTCTCAAGACTATAGTTTCCCAGAGGACCAAACTTCAGACTCTACTGAAGACTATAGCCAAGAAGACTCTTACTATTCCGATGAAGATGAAAACTATAAAGATTCAAGAACATCAGCGCCTGCAGATTCAAAAATTTCAACAACTGAAGATTCAACCACCTTAGCACCTAAAGATTCAAAAATCTCAGCACGCAAATCTTTACTAAACCCTGAAATCGAACCCCACATTTTAGAAAAGAACGTGATAGAAAATTGGATACCAACCAACTGTTCTCGTTCTGCAAGAAAATCAAATGACCGATACTCCAGTAGTTTTGTATTCAACAACACTAGAGATGGTTTGAATGAAGATACGTTCCCAAACCCAGGGGAGGCAGAAGCTTTCAAACACAGCAGCGTCTTTGTTGGGGAAGATGTAACACTCTGTTGGATTGAGACTATAACCATCAAAGAAGACAAGTCAATCAAACCTCCCAAGAAAGTCGTTTTAAGGGAGTTCACCATCTCCTTCGAAAACTCTGCTACTATTCCAGAAAAGTATTTAGAGTGTGGTAAACTGGAAGGTGAAGTAGAGCCAGGTTGTCATAATTATGGTGAAAAAAATGGGTTGTTTGATGTCATAGATGAGGACAGCAAGGTTAGCAAGCAGGTTAATTTTACGACAGTCAGTAACAAGGGAAACATAGAGGTGAGACAACATAAGAATGTTCGTTGTGCTGTTGGTCCTGTTGTGACGAAGAATGTTATTGAGTTTAAAGATGGGTCCAAGAACCCGAAGAAGAGGGTCGAAGTTAAGGTTAGTCCTAGATTGAGGAGAATGAGTGAAGCAGGAGAATCTTGCCCTTCAGATCAAGAAAAAATTGATGTTCCACCAAATATTGAACCAGTAGTCAAAGATTTGCCTGAGAATAGAGGAGATTCAAAAGAAACATCAAATGAGTTTGATAAGATGAGAAGAAAACCTGATAGAAGGCCTGAAGAAGTTGATAAGAAACCAGAAGAGAAACCTGGTAAAACTTATGATAAACCAGAAGGATTACCTGATATGATTGAAAAAAAGCCAGAAGAAAAGCCTCATTTTATCACCAAAAATCCGATAGAAGAGCATTCAGTTAGTAAAAGACCTAGCAAATTTGATCCTTCCACTCTGGACGAATCAATACCTCATTATGATAAAGAGAATGATCAAGTTGAACCGGTGGAAGAAATTGCTGATGGAAGTCCAACTACTCACAAAAAGGATGATATTGCTGAGATTGAGAATCCTAGTTCTTCAGGATCTCCTGGACTTCTTGAAGGAGTTGTGAAGGACAAGGAATCTACACCTGATTCAGAAAATCTGGGAGATATAGATGAGTCTTGTGAAGGAAAATCTTGTGAATCTGAAGGATATACTCAACTACCTCAATATGCTAACACAAGAAAAGCTCTAAAGCCTTCTTCTGAAACTGAAAATACATATGAAGAGTCTACAACAACAAAGGAAACAGAACCAAAGGAAAATGAAATTAAAGGTAGGGAACCTAAAAGCGAATTATGTGAAGGAGATTCATGTAAACAATGTTCAGCTGGAGGCTGTTCAACAGAATCACAATCAACAGAAGAATCTACTTTAAACAAATCGGTACTAGATAAACCAAATAAAGATAGTACAAGAGAAGATAAGGTAACAGAGAGTTCCATTGGACAACAAACATCTAGACCTGAGATTGATGATGATAATATCGGATATTTCACAACTGAGAAACCACCCACTGACGTTATGATACCAACTGATAGAAAGCCATCTGTAGACAGTGACAAGCGTGATGATGGAAAAATAGACAAAAATAAAGAAGATGAATACAAATCTTGTTCTGGAGAAAATTGTTCAACAAAACTTGACGAATCAAGAACTGGAGGTCCTACCACAAAAAAGTTAGAAGATGAGACTAAGAAGAAACTTATTCCGTCTGATGAAGGTGGTGTTGCAACCAGCAGACCTGAAATAAACCAGGATTCAGATAATAATAGTGAATTATGTGAAGCTGATTGTTCCACAGTACCAATAAAGTCTTCTCCTGAAGTTGCCGGGGAAAAAATGAAACCTGGTAATGATAAGTCAAGAAAATCAGCAACATCGGCACCATCTCATGAGGAAGGGGAACCGTCAGAAAAAGAATTAGATTCTTTCCCAACAACAAGGAAATCCTCATCGAAGGATGTGCAACCGTCAGATGAAGACGCTGACTCGGTAGCTCCTGATATGCAGGAATTGGATTCTGAAGAATCAGGAAGACACCCAACATCTCTAAGACCACAGGAAGATGAAACAAATGTTCCGGGTGAATGGGAAGAAGGCACGACTAAAAAACCTAGACATATGTTATCTCATAATTTAGTTCGTATGGAAGAGCCTGAAAAAGATTTTGAATGTGAATCTGGAAGTTGTTCTACGTCTTCAGATGCTTTGTCAATAACACCAGAAGATGCAACAAAATCACCTGAAGGAGGGAAAGATTCCCAAAAAGACAAGCTGAAATATCCTTTTGGTAGGACAGAATCTTCTGGTGATGTATCAGAACCAGAAGTTAGACCAACATTTCCCAAAGATACATCTAAATCTAAAGGTACATCAAGATCACCCGAATCTCACGAAGAATCATCAGAATCTCCTGAAAATACAACAAAATCTCCTGAATATAAATCAGAAGCACCTGAGTCTCCTGAAAGTAAAACAAAATCTCCTGAAGGTATAAAAAAATCTTCTAAAGATATCTCAGAATCGCCTGATGTATCTAAATCTCCTGAAGAATCACTAGAATCTCCTGAAATTAAACCGAACTCCCCTGAAGATACTACACAATCATCTGAATCAGTTGCAGAATCGTCAAGCTCTCCTGAAGGTACAACCAAATCTTTAAAAGGTACAACAAAATCTGAATATAAATCAAAAGAAGCTCCTGATGATGAATTAAGCTCTAAACCCACGACTGAATATTCTGAAAGCGAAATAAAATATTCTAAAACTACATCAAAGCCTGAAGAAATAACTGTAGGTACATCTCAGGATTTGGAAGAAACATCACCATCGAGACCTAAACAGAGCGTTGAGAAGAAACACGATAAAAAGGAAAGGAAGAACGAACCTGATGATAATGAAGCAATAAAGGACACTTATTCAGATGAGGAAGAGTCAAGTAACACACCATCTTTTGTTAAGACAACAATTTCACCAGAGCAGCAACCAGGAGATTTAACTGAGGAGTCTGATAGTGAATTGAAAAATAGGTCTGGAGAAATTCTCCTAGACGGAACTCCTGAAAAAACTAATGAAATGTCTCTTATAGAAAGAACGACTCAACAATGTCCACCCGATGGTGAGGGATGCAACTCTCAGAGTGAAACTTCAACTAGTGAACCAGTTTCGAAAAATAAGGAAGAAAAAAATAAGGAAACTAACCAATCTTCAATATCTAATCCAGAAGCAGAACTGAATATAAACAGAAGCATTCCAGATATCTCATACAATAAAAGTGTTTCAAAATCTCCTCCAAGTGGTAAACACAGATTGGGCTTGAGGATAAAGATACTTTTGGAACATATAGATGAAAATGAAGAAAGGAAGAACTTGGTGGAGGTGGATAAACATTTGTTGCTGAATGAAGGTGCGAATGACCATGATAATAATACAATATTGAATCAAATCAAAGCTTTGAATGATTCCGTCACTGCACAAACTATCAAGGCTCTGTTGAACTGTAGTACCTTGGAAATGCTCACTAAGAAGGGAGTCAGTGTTCAGGTTAATGAAGCTGCTTTGGTACCAAAAGGGAAAGAAGGTTCGACAAATTTGGAACCTAATGAGTTTATTTTGAGTGTTGAAGATAAAGGTGATGATAAAAAGGTGACTAAATTAAGAAGCAAACGAGAGATTGATGAGGGTAGTTTCAAGGATAGTAATTCTACCACTGTCAGTTCAACAGAAGAAAATTCTACTGATGCAAACACCGAAGACCCTGTATCTACTGTTGAGAACTTTACTGATACCAACACTGAAGTCCCTACATCTACCGTTGAAAATTTTACTGATGCCAACACTGAAGATCCTATATCTACTGTTCCAAATTATACTGATACCAACACTAAGGATCCTATATCAACTGTTCCAAATTCTACTGATACCAACACTGAAGATCCTATCTCTACTACTGAAAATTCTAAGGAGACCACCACAGATGCTAATCACTATGAAGCAGACGACACAATTAAAAATCATTCCGAAACTATAAAGAATTATTTACCAGATCTCAAAAGGGATATCAACACTGGAATCAACCATGTAATTTCAAAACTGAAAAACTGCACAACTTTGAATTCTTCCCAAGAATCAGCTGTTATCAATCTTTTGCCGATCTCCAATATCCTGGGAATCATTTCCGACCCCAAGGATTCTAGGATTAACTCAAGAAGTAAACGAGATGCTGAAGATTACAGAAAAGAAAAACATGCTTTCGAAAAATTGGATAATTGGTCAAACGAAAGAATTAAGAGAGCCGCTGGTGGTCATCTCAGGAGTTTAACCGAATTTACTTTATTTAGAGAAGCATAATTTTGTAATGTAGTCTAATTTCTCTAAGACAGATTGGTGAATAACTCAATAAATTGTAGTTAAGAACTTTCCTCGTGTTTTCAAAATATTGCCATGGTGATTTAATTATTAGTTAATCCAACAACTATTCTTACCTTTGTCACTTGAATCAGATCCTTATTTCGTAAAGTAACTTGGTAGGTTTCAGAAGATGACAGAATTTGCTGACAATATTTTCAGTATCGGGAGTGAAAAAATATTTATTGAGAGATCTGAGGTAAGTACAAGCCAGTTGTGCTTTATGGTGTGGCTACTGTGGGAGGTGCTGGGACAGGCACTACAGGAATTGTTTTCGAAAATATTGATGCGGGTGTTGGAGATGGTGTTGTGAATTCTGATGGTCTAGGAATGACAGGCAATGTTTCAGTTGTTGTTGGGGATGGTGTTGTGTTTTCGAATGTTGGAGTTGTTGCTGTTATCAATCTAGTAGTTGTTGCACTTGTCATTGCAGGTGTTGTAGCTGTTGTTCTAGCCAAGGTCGTAGGAGGAGTTCTCATTGTAGTAGAAGTCATTCCAGCCATTTCAGTTGTAGAAGTACTTGTTGTATTTGAAATACATGTTTTGGTAGCAGAATCAAAAATTCGTTCATTTGGACATGTCATATTCATCCAAGCCAATTTATTATTTTCATCCAAATAGCAGAACCAATACGATCTCCCGTCTGTTTGATTTACGTTCAGAAACCTTCCTGGTTCTGTACATGGTGCTGCCTTCTATTAAAATTATCAGGTTTATACATGATTGAATTTGAATTTGAATTGAAATTGAATTTGTATCGCAAAATTTGTATCTGATGAATTGGTACTTACAGAAGTGGTATTTGTTGTAGTAGTTGTCACTTCAGGCGTTGCTTTAGTTGTAGTAGTTGTTGTAGAAGTTTGAGTAGTTGTCACTCCAGTTGTCGAAGTAGTAGTAGTAGTAGTAGTTGTTGTTGTAGTTGTTGTTGTGGTTGTCGTTGTTTTCGTCATACATATTTTGGTAGCAGAATCAAAAATTCGTCCAGTCGGACATTTCATATTTAGCCATGCCAATTTAGCATTCTCATCCAAATAGCAAAGCCAATACTGTGTCCCATCTGTTTGATTTTCGTTCAAAAATCTGCCAGGTTCTGTACATGGTGCTGCCTTTTTTTAAATTAAAAAAAGTATAAACATGGTATTGCAAAATTGGTGTCGGTTAATTAAGTACTTACAGAGGTAACTGATTGAAGAATTACACATAGAATAAAAAACAAAAGAAGAGAAGTAACAAAAATTTGTCTAAATGACAAAAATCGAAGAGCACGAATTTTTTTACGCATCTTAACACTCACAAAATAACGAATGTGCCTCAAGACCTTCATTTCGCGCTCTTGGCCGCAATGATCTATATCTTTTTATTGTTAGAATTTCAAACAAACCTCGTCGCTTTTCCTCGTGCTGATAAGGAGATATTAGTGTTATGGCCTCATGATGCTCAAAACATTGCCTTCGAAACGATGATTCCTATATTCTATTTTTAATTTCCATATTGACAAATTTAAAATTCATGAGTGAATAACAATTCACTATTTCTTGAAAAGAAAAGTATAATTAATTTCAAACATTATTCAGTGGGTAAAGAAAGTCTGTAATTTAGAGTCAGTACATAAAACCTTGGTTTGAGATAAGAATGTATTACGTGTCTAGTTAAAAATTCATTGGGCAATATTAGTCTCGGTTTTAATACCTTTGCTATCATAAGTTAATTTATTATTAGAATCTTGATGAATAGAGCAATATGCGCTTCTTTAATTCCTTTTATTTTTTTTATTTTTGATTTCTCCATTTGCAATAATCAGTTGCATCGGCGACAAATGTCACGCATAATGGCTATGGGCAATAAAGTCTGCTCAACTTTCTCATCGCTTTCTGGTGATTTTGTATTCTGGAGGTTCACCCTCGATTTCCTCGTTTAATGTCTCGAAGCTATTCTTGATGGAATTTTCAACGAAGGTGAATGCGAAATTCGAAACGTGGAAATAATTTCTTTTCTATTTTGAAATTCTTCCCAAGGATTTTTACAATTATCTCTATTTTAGAGGCTTTACATACTTTTGGAATAATACTTCTTTTTCAAAGATAATTTTGACTTTTGTGTTGTGTTTTAGTATTCAGGATTGCTCTCTTCGTTTGAGATTTCGAGGAAAGGAAATCGATTAGAGGAATGGTCTTTGTGGTAGGGCTTTTAGGTTGTTATGACATTTCTGGAAGGTTCCTTTCTTATCTCTACAATCTCTAATGACCTCTTTCCTTAAGAGGACCAAGTTCCAGGTATTACGAAGAAAAACTCTAATTTCAGATCTATGAAGTCATTTAGAAAAAAAGGATGTGAACATTTCAAATCTTAATTTGTTGCTGAGTAACAATTAAAAACTAAGAGCTACACAAATGGAACTAAATGTACTGAAATGTGTCAAATGAACAAAAAAACCTGTTTCATGGATATCTTTTCGAATGTAACTATTAAAATTTTTTGTTTGGCTTTTAGAGAAGAAATCATCAATCCTCTTAGCTTTTATCTTTGACACAACCTAACTCAACTCTGCAGGTATGACCATTAACGGGCGAAAATTCGGTGCAGGAATTCTTTTGTAATAGGTAGTCAGATTTCTCTTTTTCTTCTCAGCCGGTATTTTTCGTTCTCGATTTTCCCAAGGGATGGATGAATCGACAGTTTTGTAAAAAGTGCATATTTCATCTTGCTTCAAAGTAAAGTCCATTTTGTAGGAAAAGGATCTCTTAAAAAATTTAATGAAAAATATTCTAAAAGAGATCCAGGAATCAAATAAAAAATTATCCGAATTCTAAATTTTGAAAAATCTAATTTTGAAGGCTCAATTTTTTAAAATTCTTTTGAAATAATTGTTTTTATTCTGTTTTAGATTGTGCTCTTCTTTTTAAATAAGAAAATTGGCCTTCATGGATCGACTTTGGGTACCCATTTGAAAACTAAATATTTTTTTCTAAAAATCTTACCACCCAAATTCATACATTTCAAGGAAATAATTAACCTCTATTTTTTGTATTTTTGAAACAAAAGAAAATTCCAAAAAATTAATTTGAAAAGAAAAATTGAAAATTATTTCATAACGTTGAAGATTTTTTCATAACAAATTTCGAAAATGTTTTTCATTTTGCAGAATTAAAAATTTTTAGAGAAAATTGTGGTAAGTTCGAGAGATAATCAGAAGTTCCGAATGGATTCAAAAATAATTTAAAACTTGTACAGATTCCACAATTTTTGTATTCAATGTGGATTTTTGAATATTTTAAAAAATTGAAGGAATGACAACAATTTCTTAAGATTGCTAGGAAATTTTGTAATGATTTTATAATTTGAAAAATTAGTTTTAAGAAAATATTTCAAAATATTTTAAAGAATTTTAAAAGGTATACATTGACGAATGTAATCTGGAAGTTTTTTAGTCAATTTTTATATTTTTGGATAATTTTCGAAAAATGTTATGAGAAAATTAAAATCATTTTGAAATATATTTAAAAATTTCAAAGTTCTGAAAAGATTCAAAAATAATTAAAATCTTCAGAAGATTTAAAAAAATTTTGAGTAGATTTTTGAAAATTTCGGAAAAAGGAACTTTTTTAAGAATTTGGAAAAGTTTCAAGAGAATAAAAAGATTTTTTCAAGATTCTTGGGAAAATTTCATATAGCTTTTTATTTTGAAAAATATATTTTAGGAGAAAATTGCAAAAATCTCAAAACATTTTGAATGATTTCCAACAATTTCTTTAATGAATGTAGAAGATTTTAAGGAAAAAATTTTCAAGATAAAATTGTAGAAAAAATTCAAGTCCAAAAAAACAATTTAGAGTCTTTTTAAGAATATTGAGAGGTGTCAATAAAGAAAAAATTGTCTTAAGATTAATGGAAAAATTAAAAAAGATTTTCTATTCCGAAAAATGAATTTCAAAAGATAATTTTCCAAAATTTCAATACATTCCAAATGATTTTCTGAAATTTTTGAAAAGGCTGTAATAAATTTTAAATCAAAATTTTTCAATTCTGAAAGATTACGAATTTTGAGGGAAAGTGTAAGTAATTTAGAAAGATATTCAGAAGTTTTAAAACGAATAATGAGTAATTTAAAAGATTTCTAATTAAAATTTGTAAACTGTAGATTTTTGAAAATTACGAAAAAGAAAATTAGTATGAATTTTTAAAGGTTTCAGAAAAATAATTTTTTTTTCAAGATGTCTGGGAAAATCTGAATCAATTTTTCATTAAAAGAAATATTTTCGAAGCAAATTAAAAAATATTTGAACATTTCAATAGATTTCTAAAGATGTCGAAAAAATTTCTTGAGGATTTGAAGGCAATTTGTTCAATTTTTCAAAATTTTTTAAAATTTCAAGAAAAATTGGAATTAGTTTCAAAGATATTTGAGAATTTTAGAAGTTTTAAAGAGATTTAAATATTTCAAAGCTAGAAAATATTTTTAAAAATTTATGTCATATTTTTTTCCAAACTTCTAAAAGTCTTGAATATCTTTTTAACTGACTCAGATTTTTTCTAATATTCTGTAAAATACTGTAAAATAACCAAATTTGAACTGAAATTTTCTAAGTTCTTTTGAGACACATATGAAATCTTCAAAACCTATTTTCAAATTTTCCAAGATTCTTAGGCAAATTATATTTATATAATTTTAAAAACTATTTTTTAATATTGCACTTCCAACAAAAATAGATGAATTTTTAACAAAAAAGTGCAATTTTCAATTGAGAAGATGAATTTTCAACCAAAAAGATCAATTTCATGCTGAAAAAATTCAAATTTTGAACCAAAAACATGAATTTTCAACGAAATGGTTGAATTTTCAACTAAAAAAGATTATTTCGCCACTAAAAACCGAATAGTTCAATTTTCTGTTAAAAAATTAATTTTTAACCAAAAAAAAAAAATTTTCAATCAATAACAGTTGAACCCAACCAAAAATGGAACGCATCCTCAACAAAGTTGTTAAATTTGTAACCAAAGAAATAAATTTTCAACTGAAATGATGAATCTTCAACCAAAAAAATTAATTTTGTTCAACCAACACCAAAAAAGTCGAATTTTCACAAAAAAAAAAGAATTTTCAACCCAATAGTTGAATTTTCAACTAAAAATTGAATAGTTCAATTTTCAGTTAAAAACATTAATTTGTAACTAAAATATAACAAATTTTCAACAAAGTGGTAAAATCCTCAACCAAGATCGACTAATTTTTATCAAAATTTTTTTACAAAAAAGGTGAAAATTCGACCAAAAGAGATGAATTTTCAAACCAAAAAGACGAATTTTTAACAAGAACAGAAAAATAATTTTTCATAAAAACTTGAATAGATGAATTTTCAGTTAAAAAACATAATTTTGAACCAGAAAAAAAAATTCTAACAAAATATTTTTATTTTCAACTAAAAACATTCATTTTCAATAAACTAATTCAAGTTTTAACCAAGTGGATGAATTTTCAACTTGAACACACCAATTTTCACCCAAGAAGATTTATTGTCAACAAAATACACAATTACATTTTCAATAAAAGAAATAAATTTTTAACTAAAATTATGAATTTTCAACCAAAAAAATATAGAAGAATTAATTTTCATCGAAAAAGCAGATTGATTTTCAAGGAAAACGTATTTTTAACTAAAAAAGATTAAATTTTTACCAAAAGAGTTGAATTTTCTACCAAAAAAACAAAATTTTAACTAAATTATTCAATTTTCTACGATACAGTTGACTTTTCTACAAAACAGTTGAATTCTCAACCGAAAAGGATAACTTTTTAATAGAAATTTAGAATTTTAATCAAAATGATTTAATTTGTAACCAAATAGTTGCATTTCCAACAACAACAAAATATCTATCTTATGTGATAAATTTTAAACTGATAAAAATTTTTCAGTCAAAAAAGAAAAAAAAAATTGAACGAAATTGTTGAATATTTTCAACAAAAAAGTTTTTTTGTAAGCGAATATTCAAATTTTTAACCCAAAAAGACGCATTTTCAATAAAAAATTTGAATTCTCAACCAATAGGAATGGATTTTTAACAAAATTGTTGCATTTTCATCAAAATATTTTTAAATTTAGAACTTATTTATTTCAAAATTATTATAAATTTTTTCAATTGTCCTTTTTTGAAGGTTGAATCGGAAACTTTTCCAATTGTTTATGTTTTCAATTAAAAATCTTCCAACTGTAAGCCTTCCTTTGGTTGAAAATTCAACTGTTTTGTTGAAAATTTATCTCGTTGGGTGGAAAATTGAACTATTTTTGTAGAAAATTCGAATATTTTGGTTAAAAATTGAACTATTTTGTTACAAAATTAAAATATTTGAATAAAAATTATTTTAATTATATTAATTAATAAATTTTAATGAACTCCTTCTTTTTGTTGAAAATTTAACTGTTTTGTTACAAAATGAATGAAGAATTAATCTTTTTTCGTTAAGAATAAAAAAATTGATTGAAAACTGAACAATTTTATTTAAATTTTATCCAGTTTGGTTTAAAATTAAACTTTTTTGTTACGAAATTTGTCTTTTTGTGTTAAATTTGAATGATTTTTCATTAAAATAAAAAAATTTTTGGTTGAAATATCAAATATTACATTTTTCGCAATGAATTAATCTTTCTTTTTTAAAATTATAATATTTTGTTAAAAATTAGAAATGTAATTAAAAATTCGGCAATTTTATTTTAATTTTATCCTTTTCGGTTAAAAA
>CAKNXH010081117.1:2759-17679 GCA_932178445.1 Andricus quercusramuli | reverse complement strand
TGGTCGAATGATAGTCGTATTTTTAATTAAAAAAAAAAATACATCTCAAAGAATATTAACTATATTTCGACAACTAAATTAAATAATACAATAGATAAGAATTTAAGCTGAAACACATCAACATAACCTAAAATTGTTGAAAAGTTTCGAATCGTTCTTGAAATATATATTTTTTTTATACCAATTTCCAATAAAAAATACTAACGCAATCCAAAATTATTGAAAGAATCTAAGTCTTTTCTAAATTTAACAATTTGGGACTTTATTAAAAACTAATTATATTTAAAAAAAGATTTATGATTCAAGATTCCTAATTTTTTTTTAAATCAATAAATTCAAATCTAATGATTTTCGTTTAAAAATATAAATTTCAGGTGATGCGCAGCAACATAACTTAAAATTGTTAAAAAGTTCTGAATCTTATTTGAAATACATATTTTTTTCAAATACTAATTTTCGATGAAAAAAACACTAACATAATCAAAAATTATTGAAAGTTTCTAAATTTAGTTAAATTCTCACAATTTTTTATTATATTGATGTTTTTCGTCGGAAATGGGTATTTTTCATGAAAAAAAATTATACTTCGAAGAAAATTTATGACGTTGAACATTTTTAGGTTATGTTGGCGCTCTTTAGCGGAAATTGGTATAGATTTCATAGAAGATTTTCAATGTTAAAAATTTGTTTGTTGTATTATGTTAGTTTTTTTGTCGAGAATAGGTATTTTTAATTTTTTCAGATGATTATATTTCAGACGTGATTCACAATTTTAGGTTATGTTAGCATTTCATGCCGGAAATCGACATTTTTAATAAAAAATCATCACATTCCAAAGAAAAAAATGAATTGTGTACATAATTAGGTTATTCTCGCGTTAATTACTAGAAATGGGTAAAGATTTCAAAATAAAGGTTTACAATTTTCGAATAGTTTTAGGTTATGTTAACATTTTTCACGGGTTCTTCGCGATTTTAAAGAAAAAAACATTTAGTTATAAAAATGAATTTATTCTAATAAGAAATGATTAGGTTAACAAAAATAAAATTTACAATTTCAATTAATTTTAATCTACATTTAAAATATAAATTTTTCAAATAAAAAAATTTTATAATAAAGTAATTTTCCCCCGACTTACCTTCACACGTTGAAATTTTGTGAAACTAAATAAAATGCACTTAGGAATAATTATGTGATCATAAATTTGTTTTCTTTTTTTTTTATTAAATTAAATTTTGAATATATATTTTATATAATAAATTTAAAAATTGCATGAGACTAAACAAATAATAAGCACGCGCTCAGCCCCAGTTTTTTAAAGAATGATTAAAATTTTTTAAGGCCTTACTTTGGTTTAAAAAAACTCTTCAGAACATTTTTTGAAGATTTTTTTTTTATTTCAAGTGCAAAACCCGAAATTTGTATTGAAAAATTCTTTTTCATAAAAAATGATGTGTCAAATGTATAATATTAGATTTCAAAGGATATCAAAAAAATTTCAATAATAAATTGTGTTAGTGATTTTTGTTGGGAATTAGCGTTTTTATTTTTAAATTATTATAT
Source organism: Andricus quercusramuli (assembly GCA_932178445.1). Lineage (NCBI taxonomy): Eukaryota > Metazoa > Arthropoda > Insecta > Hymenoptera > Cynipidae > Andricus > Andricus quercusramuli. The sequence continues at coordinate 16,116 of CAKNXH010081117.1, read as the reverse complement.
TTCAAAGAAGATTAACAATTTGGCAACAGTTTTAAGTGACACTGTTTTGCATAGAAAATTTGTATTTTCAAACAAATATAATTATAATTTTAACAAGATACACAATTTTTGAAAAATCCTGCATTATTTCAACGTCTCTTGTCAAAAATTTGTATTTTCAATTTAAAAAATTATATTAGAAAGGAGATTCACCTTTATTAATTAAAGGTGATATTGTCGTTTTAAACCCGGAATCGGTAGTTTTATTAAAAAATAATTATATTCAAAAGAATATTAAAATTTGAAAATTGAATGTTTCTGAAAAATAACGATCGCGCGCTTGTCTTTTAGTATAAATAAAATATTTTAATCCACTATTATGATTTGCAAAAAAACTTTTTAAACATTTTTAAACTTCCTAATTTTTCATTTTTAATTACAAAACCCGTAATTAGGATTGAAAAAAAATTTTCCAAAAAAATGAGACGTCAAATGTTGACGACAGTGATGACGTCAATAATGGCCAATAGTGCCTACAGCCAATTTTCAGGGTTGGCAGGGCGGGGGTGTCGATGACGTAAAATTGATTCCACCGATCTGCGATTGGCCATTTGAGTTCGAACCACTGCTGAGCTCGCTCAGCATCATTCTCGAGAACGTATCTGATAGGTGATAAAAATCAAATTCAACGCTCTTCAGATAAGAAAGTCCAGAGAAAAAAAGTGGCGAGGGTGAAAAATCAAAATTAGCCACGCAATCAACATATTTAATTGCCTAAATTGAACAACTGCAGGTGCAATTTCGAGGAGATGCTACTTCGGACTCCAGTGATCCTCCTTGTAAGTACATCCGTATTTATAACAATTTAATCTCAATTTTCGAAAATTTTTTCAGAAATGTGACCGTCGATGACAAAATTCAAAATTTATCTTTATCAACATTATTTTTGATAATCCTAAAAATAAATATGGTCATCCAAAACTAATTTTTCAAATATAAGTCGTCAAGATAAAGGAAAATCATCTTATCAATATTTTGTTAATTGACTCATCATTTCGTAATTTTTTATTCAAATTTCGATTTGCCTCCAGAGGTTTTTGTAAGGGGAAATCATTTTTAAATCAAGAATAATTTAGGAACCTTGCGCATAGTCATTTAAAATTGATTATTGATTATGTTCGGGACTAACGCGAATGGATTCACACTTACCACGCTTGCTATTGTTCTCTTATCGCGACAGATGTGTACTTATTTAATTTTATATGCCACACATTTCCTACAAGATGTTAAAAACTACACTTTTATAGGCAATAAAACTAAAATTAATTTTTTCAAAGTTCAAAAACTGAATTTTTTAAACTCAAACTCAATTTTATTCTTACCAAGAATAATTTTAAAAATCTCATCAGCAGTAATTCAAATAAATGGTAAATTTTGAAAAATATATTTCCAAAAATGTCTATCCTTCAAGCTTATATAAAATAATAAACATTTTTTCCATATTAAGAATCTCTTAGGAATTGTTTATTAATATTAGTTCAATAAATCTCGCTTATCAGTAATTTACTCTCCATCAGAGATCGTTAATAAATGTTTTCTTCAGCAGGTGTGTTGGTTGATCGGAATAAACACTGCGATTCCATTTCGAATAAATCCAAAGAACATTAGACAGGTATATAATAAATTATAAAATTTATAGTATAGGAAAATTTTGCAAAATATTTTTCAATTTCTCAGGATACAAAGAAAGTGAATCATCTACTAGAAGATGAAGAAACCCCAAGACACTTTTATCAACCTCCGAGAAGGGACAAATTCAACCCTGTAATTGGTCCAAAATACCGGAAGACGTTGGATTATTATGATGAATATCAACCCAAAGAGGATGTAAACTACAATTCTGAAAGCGGCGAAATTTATCCGGATGACGTTAAAAATCACCCATACATGAAAAAAACTTCCCAAAACGTCCATAAGTCTTCTAAAAAATTACAGAGCTCCCCAAACTTTCGAAAGATTTCTCAAGACTATAGTTTCCCAGAGGACCAAACTTCAGACTCTACTGAAGACTATAGCCAAGAAGACTCTTACTATTCCGATGAAGATGAAAACTATAAAGATTCAAGAACATCAGCGCCTGCAGATTCAAAAATTTCAACAACCGAAGATTCAACCACCTTAGCACCTAAAGATTCAAAAATCTCAGCACGCAAATCTTTACTAAACCCTGAAATCGAACCCCACATTTTAGAAAAGAACGTGATAGAAAATTGGATACCAACCAACTGTTCTCGTTCTGCAAGAAAATCAAATGACCGATACTCCAGTAGTTTTGTATTCAACAACACTAGAGATGGTTTGAATGAAGATACGTTCCCAAACCCAGGGGAGGCAGAAGCTTTCAAACACAGCAGCGTCTTTGTTGGGGAAGATGTAACCCTCTGTTGGATTGAGACTATAACCATCAAAGAAGACAAGTCAGTCAAACCTGCCAAGAAAGTCGTTTTAAGGGAGTTCACCATCTCCTTCGAAAACTCTGCTACTATTCCAGAAAAGTATTTAGAGTGTGGTAAACTGGAAGGTGAAGTAGAGCCAGGTTGTCATAATTATGGTGAAAAAAATGGGTTGTTTGATGTCATAGATGAGGACAGCAAGGTTAGCAAGCAGGTTAATTTTACGACAGTCAGTAACAAGGGAAACATAGAGGTGAGACAACATAAGAATGTTCGTTGTGCTGTTGGTCCTGTTGTGACGAAGAATGTTATTGAGTTTAAGGATGGGTCCAAGAACCCGAAGAAGAGGGTCGAAGTTAAGGTTAGTCCTAGATTGAGGAGAATGAGTGAAGCAGGAGAATCTTGCCCTTCAGATCAAGAAAAAATTGATGTTCCACCAAATATTGAACCAGTAGTCAAAGATTTGCCTGAGAATAGAGGAGATTCAAAAGAAACATCAAATGAGTTTGATAAGATGAGAAGAAAACCTGATGGAAGGCCTGAAGAAGTTGGTAAGAAACCAGAAGAGAAACCTGGTAAAACTTATGATAAACCAGAAGGATTACCTGATATGATTGAAAAAAAGCCAGAAGAAAAGCCTCATTTTATCACCAAAAATCCGATAGAAGAGCATTCAGTTAGTAAAAGACCTAGCAAATTTGATCCTTCCACTCTGGACGAATCAATACCTCATTATGATAAAGAGAATGATCAAGTTGAACCGGTGGAAGAAATTGCTGATGGAAGTCCAACTACTCACAAAAAGGATGATATTGCTGAGATTGAGAATCCTAGTTCTTCAGGATCTCCTGGACTTCCTGAAGGAGTTGTGAAGGACAAGGAATCTACACCTGATTCAGAAAATCTGGGAGACATAGATGAGTCTTGTGAAGGAAAATCTTGTGAATCTGAAGGATATACTCAACTACCTCAATATGCTAACACAAGAAAAGCTCTAAAGCCTTCTTCTGAAACTGAAAATACATATGAAGAGTCTACAACAACAAAGGAAACAGAACCAAAGGAAAATGAAATTAAAGGTAGAGAACCTGAAAGCGAATTATGTGAAGGTGATTCATGTAAACAATGTTCAGCTGAAGGTTGTTTAACTGAATCACAATCATCAGAAGAATCTACTTCAAACAAATCAGTACTAGATAAACCAAATAAAGATAGTTCAAGAGAAGATAAGGTAACAGAGAGTTCCATTGGACAACAAACATCTAGACCTGAGATTGATGATGATAATATCGGATATTTCACAACTGAGAAACCACCCACTGACGTTATGATACCAACTGATAGAAAGCCATCTGTAGACAGTGACAAGCGTGATGATGGAAAAATAGAGAAAAATAAAGAAGATGAATACGAATCTTGTCCTGGAGAAAATTGTTCAACAGAACTTGACGAATCAAGAATTGGAGGTCCTTCCAAGAAAAATTCAGAAGATAAGACTACCAAGAAACATATTCCGTCTGATGAAAGTGGTGTTACAACCAGCAGACCCGAAATAAACCAGGATTCAGAAAATGATAGTGAATTATGTGTAGCTGATTGTTCCACAGTACCAATAAAGTCTTCTTCTGAAGTTGCCAAGGAAAAAATGAAACCTGGTAATGATAAGTCAAGAAAATCAGCAACATCGTCACCATCTCATGAGGAAGGGGAACCGTCAGAAAAAGAATTAGATTCTTTCCCAACAACAAGGAAATCCTCATCGAAGGATGTGCAACCGTCAGATGAAGACACTGACTCTATAGCTCCTGATATGCAGGAATTGGATTCTGAAGAATCAGGAAGACACCCAACATCTCTAAGACCACAGGAAGATGAAACAAATGTTCCGGGTGAATGGGAAGAAGGCACGACTAAAAAACCTAGACATATGTTATCTCATAATTTAGTTCGTATGGAAGAGCCTGAAAAAGATTTTGAATGTGAATCTGGAAGTTGTTCTACGTCTTCAGATGCTTTGTCAATATTACCAGAAGATGTAACAAAATCGCCTCAAGGAGGAAAAGATTCCCAACAAGACGGGCTGAAATCTTCTTTTGGTAGGACAGAATCTTCTGGTGATGTATCAGAACCAGAAGTTAGACCAACATTTCCCAAAGATACATCTAAATCTAAAGGTACATCAAGATCACCTGAGTCTCACGAAGAATCATCAGAATCTCCTGAAAATACAACAAAATCTCCTGAATATAAATCAGAAGCACCTGAGTCTCCTGAAAGTAAAACAAAATCTCCTAAAGGTATAAAAAAATCTTCTAAAGATATCTCAGAATCGCCTGATGTACCTAAATCTCCTGAAGAATCACTAGAATCTCCTGAAATTAAACCGAACTCCCCTGAAGATACTACACAATCATCTGAATCAGTTGCAGAATCGTCAAGCTCTCCTGAAGGTACAACCAAATCTTTAAAAGGTACAACAAAATCTGAATATAAATCAAAAGAAGCTCCTGATGATGAATTAAGCTCTAAACCCACGACTGAATATTCTGAAAGCGGAATAAAATATTCTAAAACTACATCAAAGCCTGAAGAAATAACGGTAGGTACATCTCAGGATTTGGAAGAAACATCACCATCGAGACCTAAACAGAGCGTTGAGAAGAAACACGATAAAAAGGAAAGGAAGAACGAACCTGATGATAATGAAGCAATAAAGGACACTTATTCAGATGAGGAAGAGTCAAGTAACACACCATCTTTTGTTAAGACAACAATTTCACCAGAGCAGCAACCAGGAGATTTAACTGAGGAGTCTGATAGTGAATTGAAAAATAGGTCTGGAGAAATTCTCCTAGACGGAACTCCTGAAAAAACTAATGAAATGTCTCTTATAGAAAGAACGACTCAACAATGTCCACCCGATGATGAGGAATGCATCTCTCAGAGTGAAACTACGACTAGTGAACCAGTTTCAAAAAATAAGGAAGAAAAAAATAAGGAAACTAACCAATCTTCAATATCTAATCCAGAAGCAGAACTGAATATAAACAGAAGCATTCCAGATATCTCATACAATAAAAGTGTTTCAAAATCTCCTCCAAGTGGTAAACACAGATTGGGCTTGAGGATAAAGATACTTTTGGAACATATAGATGAAAATGAAGAAAGGAAGAACTTGGTGGAGGTGGATAAACATTTGTTGCTGAATGAAGGTGCGAATGACCATGATAATAATACAATATTGAATCAAATCAAAGCTTTGAATGATTCCGTCACTGCACAAACTATCAAGGCTCTGTTGAACTGTAGTACCTTGGAAATGCTTACTAAGAAGGGAGTCAGTGTTCAGGTTAATGAAGCTGCTTTGGTACCAAAAGGGAAAGAAGGTTCGACAAATTTGGAACCTAATGAGTTTATTTTGAGTGTTGAAGATAAAGATGATGATCAAAAGGTGACTAAATTAAGAAGCAAACGAGAGATTGATGAGGGTAGTTTCAAGGATAGTAATTCTACCACTGTCAGTTCAACAGAAGAAAATTCTACTGATGCAAACACCGAAGACCCTGTATCTACTGTTGAGAACTTTACTGATACCAACACTGAAGTCCCTACATCTACCGTTGAAAATTTTACTGATGCCAACACTGAAGATCCTATATCTACTGTTCCAAATTATACTGATACCAACACTAAGGATCCTATATCTACTGTTCCAAATTCTACTGATACCAACACTGAAGATCCTATCTCTACTACTGAAAATTCTAAGGAGACTACCACAGATGCTAATCACTATGAAGCAGACGACACAATTAAAAATCATTCCGAAACTATAAAGAATTATTTACCAGATCTCAAAAGGGATATCAACACTGGAATCAACCATGTAATTTCAAAACTGAAAAACTGCACAACTTTGAATTCTTCCCAAGAATCAGCTGTTATCAATCTTTTGCCGATCTCCAATATCCTGGGAATCATTTCCGACCCCAAGGATTCTAGGATTAACTCAAGAAGTAAACGAGATGCTGAAGATTACAGAAAAGAAAAACATGCTTTCGAAAAATTGGATAATTGGTCAAACGAAAGAATTAAGAGAGCCGCTGGTGGTCATCTCAGGAGTTTAACCGAATTTACTTTATTTAGAGAAGCATAATTTTGTAATGTAGTCTAATTTCTCTAAGACAGATTGGTGAATAACTCAATAAATTGTAGTTAAGAACTTTCCTCGTGTTTTCAAAATATTGCCATGGTGATTTAATTATTAGTTAATCCAACAACTATTCTTACCTTTGTCACTTGAATCAGATCCTTATTTCGTAAAGTAACTTGGTAGGTTTCAGAAGATGACAGAATTTGCTGACAATATTTTCAGTATCGGGAGTGAAAAAATATTTATTGAGAGATCTGAGGTAAGTACAAGCCAGTTGTGCTTTATGGTGTGGCTACTGTGGGAGGTGCTGGGACAGGCACTACAGGAATTGTTTTCGAAAATATTGATGCGGGTGTTGGAGATGGTGTTGTGAATTCTGATGGTCTAGGAATGACAGGCAATGTTTCAGTTGTTGTTGGGGATGGTGTTGTGTTTTCGAATGTTGGAGTTGTTGCTGTTATCAATCTAGTAGTTGTTGCACTTGTCATTGCAGGTGTTGTAGGTGTTGTTCTAGCCAAGGTCGTAGGAGGAGTTCTCATTGTAGTAGAAGTAATTCCAGCCATTTCAGTTGTAGAAGTACTTGTTGTATTTGAAATACATGTTTTGGTAGCAGAATCAAAAATTCGTTCATTTGGACATGTCATATTCATCCAAGCCAATTTATTATTTTCATCCAAATAGCAGAACCAATACGATCTCCCGTCTGTTTGATTCACGTTCAGAAACCTTCCAGGTTCTGTACATGGTGCTGCCTTCTGTTAAAATTATACATGATTGAATTGCAAAATTTGTATCGCAAAATTTGTATCTGATGAATTGGTACTTACAGAAGTGGTATTTGTTGTAGTAGTTGTCACTTCAGGCGTTGCTTTAGTTGTAGTAGTTGTTGTTGTAGAAGTTTGAGTAGTTGTCACTCCAGTTGTCGAAGTAGTAGTAGTAGTAGTAGTTGTTGTTGTAGTTGTTGTTGTGGTTGTCGTTGTTTTCGTCATACATATTTTGGTAGCAGAATCAAAAATTCGTCCAGTCGGACATTTCATATTTAGCCATGCCAATTTAGCATTCTCATCCAAATAGCAAAGCCAATACTGTGTCCCATCTGTTTGATTTTCGTTCAAAAATCTGCCAGGTTCTGTACATGGTGCTGCCTTTTTTTAAATTAAAAAAAGTATAAACATGGTATTGCAAAATTGGTGTCGGTTAATTAAGTACTTACAGAGGTAACTGATTGAAGAATTACACATAGAATAAAAAACAAGAGAAGAGAAGTAACAAAAATTTGTCTAAATGACAAAAATCGAAGAGCACGAATTTTTTTACGCATCTTAACACTCACAAAATAACGAATGTGCCTCAAGACCTTCATTTCGCGCTCTTGGCCGCAATGATCTATATCTTTTTATTGTTAGAATTTCAAACAAACCTCGTCGCTTTTCCTCGTGCTGATAAGGAGATATTAGTGTTATGGCCTCATGATGCTCAAAACATTGCCTTCGAAACGATGATTCCTATATTCTATTTTTAATTTCCATATTGACAAATTTAAAATTCATGAGTGAATAACAATTCACTATTTCTTGAAAAGAAAAGTATAATTAATTTCAAACATTATTCAGTGGGTAAAGAAAGTCTGTAATTTAGAGTCAGTACATAAAACCTTGGTTTGAGATAAGAATGTATTACGTGTCTAGTTAAAAATTCATTGGGCAATATTAGTCTCGGTTTTAATACCTTTGCTATCATAAGTTAATTTATTATTAGAATCTTGATGAATAGAGCAATATGCGCTTCTTTAATTCCTTTTATTTTTTTTATTTTTGATTTCTCCATTTGCAATAATCAGTTGCATCGGCGACAAATGTCACGCATAATGGCTATGGGCAATAAAGTCTGCTCAACTTTCTCATCGCTTTCTGGTGATTTTGTATTCTGGAGGTTCACCCTCGATTTCCTCGTTTAATGTCTCGAAGCTATTCTTGATGGAATTTTCAACGAAGGTGAATGCGAAATTCGAAACGTGGAAATAATTTCTTTTCTATTTTGAAATTCTTCCCAAGGATTTTTACAATTATCTCTATTTTAGAGGCTTTACATACTTTTAGAATAATACTTCTTTTTCAAAGATAATTTTGACTTTTGTGTTGTGTTTTAGTATTCAGGATTGCTCTCTTCGTTTGAGATTTCGAGGAAAGGAAATCGATTAGAGGAATGGTCTTTGTGGTAGGGCTTTTAGGTTGTTATGACATTTCTGGAAGGTTCCTTTCTTATCTCTACAATCTCTAATGACCTCTTTCCTTAAGAGGACCAAGTTCCAGGTATTACGAAGAAAAACTCTAATTTCAGATCTATGAAGTCATTTAGAAAAAAAGGATGTGAACATTTCAAATCTTAATTTGTTGCTGAGTAACAATTAAAAACTAAGAGCTACACAAATGGAACTAAATGTACTGAAATGTGTCAAATGAACAAAAAAACCTGTTTCATGGATATCTTTTCGAATGTAACTATTAAAATTTTTTGTTTGGCTTTTAGAGAAGAAATCATCAATCCTCTTAGCTTTTATCTTTGACACAACCTAACTCAACTCTGCAGGTATGACCATTAACGGGCGAAAATTCGGTGCAGGAATTCTTTTGTAATAGGTAGTCAGATTTCTCTTTTTCTTCTCAGCCGGTATTTTTCGTTCTCGATTTTCCCAAGGGATGGATGAATCGACAGTTTTGTAAAAAGTGCATATTTCATCTTGCTTCAAAGTAAAGTCCATTTTGTAGGAAAAGGATCTCTTAAAAAATTTAATGAAAAATATTCTAAAAGAGATCCAGGAATCAAATAAAAAATTATCCGAATTCTAAATTTTGAAAAATCTAATTTTGAAGGCTCAATTTTTTAAAATTCTTTTGAAATAATTGTTTTTATTCTGTTTTAGATTGTGCTCTTCTTTTTAAATAAGAAAATTGGCCTTCATGGATCGACTTTGGGTACCCATTTGAAAACTAAATATTTTTTTCTAAAAATCTTACCACCCAAATTCATACATTTCAAGGAAATAATTAACCTCTATTTTTTGTATTTTTGAAACAAAAGAAAATTCCAAAAAATTAATTTGAAAAGAAAAATTGAAAATTATTTCATAACGTTGAAGATTTTTTCATAACAAATTTCGAAAATGTTTTTCATTTTGCAGAATTAAAAATTTTTAGAGAAAATTGTGGTAAGTTCGAGAGATAATCAGAAGTTCCGAATGGATTCAAAAATAATTTAAAACTTGTACAGATTCCACAATTTTTGTATTCAATGTGGATTTTTGAATATTTTAAAAAATTGAAGGAATGACAACAATTTCTTAAGATTGCTAGGAAATTTTGTAATGATTTTATAATTTGAAAAATTAGTTTTAAGAAAATATTTCAAAATATTTTAAAGAATTTTAAAAGGTATACATTGACGAATGTAATCTGGAAGTTTTTTAGTCAATTTTTATATTTTTGGATAATTTTCGAAAAATGTTATGAGAAAATTAAAATCATTTTGAAATATATTTAAAAATTTCAAAGTTCTGAAAAGATTCAAAAATAATTAAAATCTTCAGAAGATTTAAAAAAATTTTGAGTAGATTTTTGAAAATTTCGGAAAAAGGAACTTTTTTAAGAATTTGGAAAAGTTTCAAGAGAATAAAAAGATTTTTTCAAGATTCTTGGGAAAATTTCATATAGCTTTTTATTTTGAAAAATATATTTTAGGAGAAAATTGCAAAAATCTCAAAACATTTTGAATGATTTCCAACAATTTCTTTAATGAATGTAGAAGATTTTAAGGAAAAAATTTTCAAGATAAAATTGTAGAAAAAATTCAAGTCCAAAAAAACAATTTAGAGTCTTTTTAAGAATATTGAGAGGTGTCAATAAAGAAAAAATTGTCTTAAGATTAATGGAAAAATTAAAAAAGATTTTCTATTCCGAAAAATGAATTTCAAAAGATAATTTTCCAAAATTTCAATACATTCCAAATGATTTTCTGAAATTTTTGAAAAGGCTGTAATAAATTTTAAATCAAAATTTTTCAATTCTGAAAGATTACGAATTTTGAGGGAAAGTGTAAGTAATTTAGAAAGATATTCAGAAGTTTTAAAACGAATAATGAGTAATTTAAAAGATTTCTAATTAAAATTTGTAAACTGTAGATTTTTGAAAATTACGAAAAAGAAAATTAGTATGAATTTTTAAAGGTTTCAGAAAAATAATTTTTTTTTCAAGATGTCTGGGAAAATCTGAATCAATTTTTCATTAAAAGAAATATTTTCGAAGCAAATTAAAAAATATTTGAACATTTCAATAGATTTCTAAAGATGTCGAAAAAATTTCTTGAGGATTTGAAGGCAATTTGTTCAATTTTTCAAAATTTTTTAAAATTTCAAGAAAAATTGGAATTAGTTTCAAAGATATTTGAGAATTTTAGAAGTTTTAAAGAGATTTAAATATTTCAAAGCTAGAAAATATTTTTAAAAATTTATGTCATATTTTTTTCCAAACTTCTAAAAGTCTTGAATATCTTTTTAACTGACTCAGATTTTTTCTAATATTCTGTAAAATACTGTAAAATAACCAAATTTGAACTGAAATTTTCTAAGTTCTTTTGAGACACATATGAAATCTTCAAAACCTATTTTCAAATTTTCCAAGATTCTTAGGCAAATTATATTTATATAATTTTAAAAACTATTTTTTAATATTGCACTTCCAACAAAAATAGATGAATTTTTAACAAAAAAGTGCAATTTTCAATTGAGAAGATGAATTTTCAACCAAAAAGATCAATTTCATGCTGAAAAAATTCAAATTTTGAACCAAAAACATGAATTTTCAACGAAATGGTTGAATTTTCAACTAAAAAAGATTATTTCGCCACTAAAAACCGAATAGTTCAATTTTCTGTTAAAAAATTAATTTTTAACCAAAAAAAAAAAATTTTCAATCAATAACAGTTGAACCCAACCAAAAATGGAACGCATCCTCAACAAAGTTGTTAAATTTGTAACCAAAGAAATAAATTTTCAACTGAAATGATGAATCTTCAACCAAAAAAATTAATTTTGTTCAACCAACACCAAAAAAGTCGAATTTTCACAAAAAAAAAAGAATTTTCAACCCAATAGTTGAATTTTCAACTAAAAATTGAATAGTTCAATTTTCAGTTAAAAACATTAATTTGTAACTAAAATATAACAAATTTTCAACAAAGTGGTAAAATCCTCAACCAAGATCGACTAATTTTTATCAAAATTTTTTTACAAAAAAGGTGAAAATTCGACCAAAAGAGATGAATTTTCAAACCAAAAAGACGAATTTTTAACAAGAACAGAAAAATAATTTTTCATAAAAACTTGAATAGATGAATTTTCAGTTAAAAAACATAATTTTGAACCAGAAAAAAAAATTCTAACAAAATATTTTTATTTTCAACTAAAAACATTCATTTTCAATAAACTAATTCAAGTTTTAACCAAGTGGATGAATTTTCAACTTGAACACACCAATTTTCACCCAAGAAGATTTATTGTCAACAAAATACACAATTACATTTTCAATAAAAGAAATAAATTTTTAACTAAAATTATGAATTTTCAACCAAAAAAATATAGAAGAATTAATTTTCATCGAAAAAGCAGATTGATTTTCAAGGAAAACGTATTTTTAACTAAAAAAGATTAAATTTTTACCAAAAGAGTTGAATTTTCTACCAAAAAAACAAAATTTTAACTAAATTATTCAATTTTCTACGATACAGTTGACTTTTCTACAAAACAGTTGAATTCTCAACCGAAAAGGATAACTTTTTAATAGAAATTTAGAATTTTAATCAAAATGATTTAATTTGTAACCAAATAGTTGCATTTCCAACAACAACAAAATATCTATCTTATGTGATAAATTTTAAACTGATAAAAATTTTTCAGTCAAAAAAGAAAAAAAAAATTGAACGAAATTGTTGAATATTTTCAACAAAAAAGTTTTTTTGTAAGCGAATATTCAAATTTTTAACCCAAAAAGACGCATTTTCAATAAAAAATTTGAATTCTCAACCAATAGGAATGGATTTTTAACAAAATTGTTGCATTTTCATCAAAATATTTTTAAATTTAGAACTTATTTATTTCAAAATTATTATAAATTTTTTCAATTGTCCTTTTTTGAAGGTTGAATCGGAAACTTTTCCAATTGTTTATGTTTTCAATTAAAAATCTTCCAACTGTAAGCCTTCCTTTGGTTGAAAATTCAACTGTTTTGTTGAAAATTTATCTCGTTGGGTGGAAAATTGAACTATTTTTGTAGAAAATTCGAATATTTTGGTTAAAAATTGAACTATTTTGTTACAAAATTAAAATATTTGAATAAAAATTATTTTAATTATATTAATTAATAAATTTTAATGAACTCCTTCTTTTTGTTGAAAATTTAACTGTTTTGTTACAAAATGAATGAAGAATTAATCTTTTTTCGTTAAGAATAAAAAAATTGATTGAAAACTGAACAATTTTATTTAAATTTTATCCAGTTTGGTTTAAAATTAAACTTTTTTGTTACGAAATTTGTCTTTTTGTGTTAAATTTGAATGATTTTTCATTAAAATAAAAAAATTTTTGGTTGAAATATCAAATATTACATTTTTCGCAATGAATTAATCTTTCTTTTTTAAAATTATAATATTTTGTTAAAAATTAGAAATGTAATTAAAAATTCGGCAATTTTATTTTAATTTTATCCTTTTCGGTTAAAAA
>CAKNXH010081116.1:0-30199 GCA_932178445.1 Andricus quercusramuli | reverse complement strand
CACCCTATTCCATTTCTCTTCCTTTTTCATCTTTTGCAAATATTCTGCTTCCGTCACCCCTTTGACCATCATATACCATCTATTGTACTTCGAATCCATAATCTTTCTCCATCTCTCTTCTCCTTGTCTTACTAATAGCTCTAATTCTATGTTCTGCCAATCCAGAACCCCTTCCTGCATATCACAAACATTCCTCATTTTTGTCCTTTCTTCCTCCCATTTCGAGTTTCCCAAATTTCCTCTCGTCTCCTTGTTCCGAACTTCGTCCAAGCATACTTGTGCTATCCTGCTCCCCTCCCCCCTTTTCAGTTTCTCTTCAAACCTCCAGGCTCTCTTAATTTGTCTAGTTACCATTTTTTCCCTTCCTAGTTCTTCCCTTATCATGTATCCTGGACAACTCCAACTGACCCCCATTACCCATCTCAGAAATCTCTCATGTATGCTTTCCACTTTCCTATGTTCCTTCCATCCCCAAACCTCCACTCCATAACACAACACCGCCCAAACCAACGCATCAAACAACCAAACCCTCATTCTCCAATCGTCCTTGAACCTTCTCTTTCCTATACCCCATACTTGGCCCATTACTTTACTCGCACTTTCGATTCTTTTCCTCACCTGCAAATCGTTTCCCCCTCCTGACTCAAACCAAAAACCTAGGTAACAGAACTCCTCCACAATTTCCACTGTTTGTCCGTTCATCTTCCAAACGTAACCTATTTTGGTCTTTTTATTTCTGAAGCACATCACCTTGGTCTTCCCTACGTTCACCGTCAGTTCTTTTGTTCCCACGTATTCTTCGAAAATTCTTATCATTAGGTTCATCCCCTTCTCATCGTCTGCTATTAGAACTACGTCGTCCGCGTATGCTAGGGAGTATAGTTTGCTATTACCCAGGATCGTCCCCCCTTTCCCTTTCTCCTTTAGCTTCTCCTCTAGGTCTGCCAGCAGCAAATTAAAAAGTAGTGGACTCAACGGGCACCCTTGCCTTAGACCTCTTCCTGTCCAGAAAACCTCCCCTTTTTCCCCGCGTATCTTCACCCTAATCCTGGTTTCAGTAAAAATTTCCTTTATCCTCTCCACCAGCCCTTCTTCTATTCCCCTCTCTTTCATTGCCTGCCATAGCACTTTTCTATTCACTGAGTCAAAAGCTGCTTTGAAATCTACAAACAAAGCGACTAATTTCCCTCTTTTTCTCCCTAAGTTTCTGTTAACCAAGTAGTTGAGTACGTAAATGTTGTCTATTGTCCCCATCCCTTTTCTAAATCCCGTCTGGTTGTGTGGGATACTTTGCTTCTCTTCTATCTGATTCTCTAACCTTTTTCTTAGAATTTCTGTGTATATTTTATAGCCCCCTTGCATGAGAGTGATCCCTCTGTACTCTTCTACCTTCTTACCCTCCCCTTTCTTAACAAGCGGTACTACCAGCCCTGTCATCCACTCCTCCGGCCACCCTTCTCCTTTCCAGACCTTGTTGCATATCCTCCACATCACTTCCCTAATCCCTTCTCCTCCATACTTTATCGCTTCGTTCTCCATACCATCCTCTCCTGTGGCCTTGTTTCTTTTCAGTCTATCTATCGCCTCATTTACTTCTTCTCTTGTTATTTCGTTCGCTTCCTCCGTTTCTCCCTGGACTGTCTTTCTATTTTCCCCTTTGATCTTATTTTGTTCTCCCCCTAACAGACCCTTAAAATAATCCGTCCATTCCTCCATTTCTATTTCTTCATTCACGCCCTTCCTTCCTCCTCTTTCCCTGTTTATCACATCCCAGACCCTACCTTCTTTGATTGCTTTTTCTACTTCTTCCTTGTATTTCTCCTTTCCCCTTTGCTTTTTCCCTTCCAGCATCTTCTCATGTTCTCTTTTTCTCCTGTTGTACTCCGCCTTCTCTATTTCTCCTTTCCTCCACTTTTTTACAGACTCTTTCATTCTCTCCTTACTCTCCCTGCATTCCTCGTCCCACCATCCTCTCTTTCCCTCTTCTCTTCCTTCTTTTGTACCTATCTCATTCTTCACCTTCTCAATCGACCCTTTCAACCTTTTAATTAACGAGTCTACCCCCTCCTCCTTTTCATATCTAATATTCTCCTTTTCCATCTTCTGTTCAAACACTTTTAATTTATCTACCCCCCAGACTCCCATTTTCGTGTCCCTTTCCCCCCCTCTTTCCTTTCTCCCCCTGCCACGCTTATGGACGCCACCTTTCAGTGTAGCTATTACTGGGAAGTGTTCTGACCCTATCTCATTCCCTACATTCATACTGCATATCATATTACTCATTCTTTCTTCTGCCAAGATGTAGTCTATGATTGTTTCTCCCTTACCTATAAATGTAATCTCTCCTTTCTCATCTCCTTTCATGTTGCCATTACATATAAACCACCCGGTTTCTCCTATTATGTCTAGTAACTTCCTCCCCTCCCGGTCTATCTCCCTATGTTTGGAGCTCCTCATATATGCCTCCTTTTCTTCATCCCAAATCCCTCCCCCTTGCTCGCCAGTCCAGGCATTTAAGTCACCTCCTATCAAAACCAATTCTTCCTTCTTTTCCTCCATCCACCTCCTTATTACTCTCCAACCTTCCTCTTCCCCTCTTCTTCTATATACACAAACCACCGCTATTTTGACTTTCCCTATTATAATCCTTCTTACCATTGTTCCCTCCTTTTCTTCTCTGTCCTGCTCTATTTTACCTTTTACTGCCCATTCTTTTCTCACCCCTGATACCATGCCGCCCATTCCTCTACCTTTAACGTGTTCCTTCCTTGCCTCTTGCATTGTCCACACATACCCTTTAGGTAACAACCTTTTCATCCCCTTCCAATCCTTCTCATCCGCCCAGGTTTCACTCATCATAATCACGTCCCACTTTTCTAACTCCCGCCAGAAACCTTCATTCTTGTTCTTCAAGCCTGACACATTCCAGAAAGCTATTTTCACTTTTTTCTCCTCCCTTCCCTCCTCTATCCTCCTTACTTTTCTTCCGCCTTGCTTTTTGGAAACCCCCCTGTTTGCTCTCTAGCCTCTTTTGAATCTTCCTTTCTTCTATCTTTCTCAATCCTTTTTCCCTTTTTCCTTATTTCTTCTACTTCCTCGTCCCAGACCCACTCCTCCCCATTTATCCATAGTCTGTCTCGCCCTATCCATACCATGCATCCCTTTTTCCTCTCTATCCATGCTCTCTGTTCTATTTGCCATCTCCTTTTCCTCTCCCTCCAAGTCAAATCCTCTTCAATTCTCTCCCTTCTTCCTTTCAATAATTTTTTGTTCTCCATAATTTTCTTTTTCTCCTCCTCATTCCCTACTTTTACTACAAACATTCCTTCTTTTCCTTCCTTCGTCATTCCTAATCTCTTAACTCCTTCTACCCTTACCCGAATTCCAATATCTCTCAGCAGATTTTTGATTTCAATTTCCCCTGTTTCACTCTCTATTTTCAATCCCTTGACTACTATGTTATTTTTTCTCTTCGCCCTTTCTTCCCCTTCCAATCTTCTTTCGATCTCACTCAGTCTCTTCTTCATTCTTTCATTGTCATTTTGCACGTTATCACTCCCTTCTACTTTTTCCGCACTTTCTGTTCCCTTCCCCATATGCTCATTCCTAACTTCTAATTTGCTTACCCGTTCTTCCAGTTGTTTTATCTCCCTATTTGTCTGTTCGTCAATCTCTCTCTGTCTATTCTCTATGGCCTCTAGTTTACCCCATACCTTGTCTTTCTCCTCTTTCCAGAGTTTATCCCACTCTTCCCACTTTTCTCTTACTTTTCTCACTTCCCCCCTAACTTCTTTCCCCTGCCTATTCATATCTTCCAGACTCTTCCTTGTTTCCTCTCTAAACCCTTTTATGAGGGCCGCTAGCTTCTCAAACATCCCCCCATCCCCCCAATCTCTGTCTGGTGTTTTTCGTTTATTTTTCATTTTCTTGTTATCCTTGTCCCTTTCCGGATCATCTTCCCCTTCCTCTCTCTTCCTTTTATCTTCCCCTTCACTGCTAGTCACGTTCCCCTTTTTGTGCCATTCATCCAGACTCCTATTCGAGCCCGCTCTACCTAGCCTGTTGAGGCGCTGTAGGTTTGATGGTCTCCCGCGTTTCTGGCTCGTGCCTGAACCCCTTCTCTCCCTGGTCGGTGTCTCGAACGTCTCGTCATCGCTACTGTCAAATTCTCCCTTCTCCCCACTAACCACGCTCAAAACCTCGTCCGCTCTTGCTTCTTCCTCTCCCTGCCCTCCGGCGCCCGTTTGCGGGCTTCTTACCGTCGGCATCCCAGTATCCAACCTTACCCACTGTTCCACGACGCTACCCTCTCTTCACCTGCCTACCTCTTGCCCCCCTACCCGACAACCAC
This sequence comes from Andricus quercusramuli, assembly GCA_932178445.1. Lineage (NCBI taxonomy): Eukaryota > Metazoa > Arthropoda > Insecta > Hymenoptera > Cynipidae > Andricus > Andricus quercusramuli. The sequence goes on along the minus strand of CAKNXH010081116.1, from coordinate 25,848 downwards.
CTTCTATACCTAACCTCAAAACAAAATTTGCACGTTTCAACTTTCCTTTCTCACAACTTATTTCCACCCTTTGCACACTTGCCTTCACTCACCCTTCTTCCTTTACCCCTGCTCTCCGCACTCACTGTCCTTTCTGCACCCACACACGCTGATTCCCTTCACCAAAGCCAAAAAACGCAACACTTGACACAAAAGAGTTCTCTCACGATCGGTACCGAAAACGGAAGCCAAGAAATGGAATAGTTAAATTTTTAGTTACAAAAATTAATTATCAATTAGAAAAATTAATTTTGAATTGAAAAATCTAATCTTCTACTAAGAAAGAATAATTTTCAACAAAATACATGAATTTGCAACTGAATATATTATTTTTTAATGGAATTTTTAAACAAAAAGGTAAATTTTCTATCAAAAAGACAATTTTCCAAGAAAATAGATGAATTTTCAAATAAAAAATCAATTTTCAACAAAAAATAGAATAGTTTAATTTTCAGTGAGAGAAATATGTTTTTAAGCGAATAAAATAAATTTTCAACGTCATAGGTACATTTCCAACCAAAGAAATAAATTTTTTATGAAAAAGATTAAATGTCTATAACAAAAAATTTCGAAAAGCGTTAAAAGAATTAATTTTCAATAAAAACATTCATTTTCAACCAAAGAAAAATTAATTTTTGATGAAAAACTAATTTTCTACCAAAAAAAGAATAATTTTTTAACAACATACATTGATTTTTAACCAAATATTTTAATTTTATTGGAACAATAATAATTTAAACAAATTCTCATCGCAAGTTCTTTTTACAAATGTGCATAGTAATGTTTTTTAAATAATTGATCTTTCAATAAAAAATATTGTTCTTGTATTGTTCTTTTGCATTGAGAAATATATTTTTTAATAATTGTTATTTCAAATTAAAACTATTATAATCATCTATTTCGTGAAAAATTTTACAATTTTGTTGCAAAAATATATTTTATTTTTGTGAACAATTTAGTTGCTCTGTTGAAAAATTCAATTATTCGGTTGAAAATTTCTTTTTACTCCATGTACATATTTTGTTGAAAATGCATTTTTTTTAATTCGACTACTTTGTTGAACTACTTTGTCGGAAATTATTTGTTTTGGTTGAAAATTCATGTTTTTAGGTAAAAAAAAATCAACTATTTAGTTAAAACTCCAACAATTTTGATGAAGAGTATCCTTTTCGGTTAAAAAATCAACAGTTTCGTAAAAAATTATTTTTTTTTTGTGAAAATGAATTATTCTGTAAAATGTTCCGCTACTTGGTTGACAAATAATTTTTTTTGCGAAATTCATTTAATTTGTTGAAAATTGGTCTTTCTTGGTAGGAAATTATTCCACCTGTTTAAAAATGTATGTTTTTCGTTGAAATGGTAATCTTCTTCAAGTCATTTGTAGAAAGCTTTGCATTTGTTAACAACAAATTGGTGAGGGTCTAATCAAAAACCTTTTTTAGTTTTTACAATTTTCGAAGGAAAAAGAAAAATTTGTTCGTTCTTCAATGATGCCAGATGTGTAGAAATAATCATCTTCTTCAAGTCTTTTGTAGAAACCTTTGCAGTTTTTCATGATGTTGTTTGTTTGCAGCTAATTGAACAGTTTGTGGGAAAATCATTTCGAAAAATATTTTGGTTAGATTGGTTGAATGAACAAGTATCCATTACTGGCTACTACCAGTGTTTGAGTTTATTTGTTGATGTTGTTTAATGACGCGATTCCATACAGATGTGTATCCTCTTCAAGTTATTGTTCATACAAATTTTTTGAAGGTCGACACAAAAATCTTCTTTGGTTCTTACGGTTTACAGAGGAAAAAGAAAAACCTTTTCCGTGTTCAACGATGCTAGATGAGTAGAAATAATCATCTTCTTCACGTCTTTTGTAGAAATCTTTGCAGTTTGTATGATGTTGTTTGTTTGAAGCTAATTGAACAATTTTTGGGAAAATCATTTCGAAAAATATTTTGTTTAGTTTAGTTGAATGAATAAGTATCCATTAGTGGCTTCTACCAGTGCTTAAGTTTATTTGTTGATGTTATTTAATGACGTGATTTCATACAGATGTGTAGCCTCTTCAAGTTATTGTTCATAAAAGATATTTGAAGGTCGACACAAAAATCTTCTTTGGTTCTTACTGTTTTCAGAGGCAAAAGAAAAACTTTTTTATTTTGCAACGATGCTAGATGTGTAGAACCCATTATCTTCTTCAAGTATTTTGTGGAAACCTTTGCATTTTTTTGTGTTATTATATGTTTGAAGACAATTAAGTAATTTCGTAAAATTATTTTGGTTAGACTGATGAGATGAATAAGTATCTATCAGTGGCTTTTACCAGTAAATGCGTGTATTTCTTGATGTTGTTTAACAACGTGTTTCCATACAAATCTGTATCCTTTTCAAGTTATTGTTCACAAAAGATTTTTTGAAGGTCTGTATAAAAACCATTTTTGGTTCTTACGGTTTTCAGAGGGTGAAGCAAAACTTTTCCCCTGTTCAACGTGCTAGATGTGTAGAAATAATCATCTTCTTCAAGTCTTTTGTAGAAACCTTCGCAGTTTTTCATAATGTGTGTTTGAAGCTCATTAAATAATTTGAGGGAAAATAATGTTAAAGTCATATTTTGGTTAGATTGTTTGAAGGAATAAATATAAATTATTGGATTCTAGTAATGTCTGCGTATGATTGTTGATGTTGTTTAACGACGCGATTTCATACAGATCTGTATCCTCTTCAAGTTATTTTTCACAAAAGGTTTTTGAAGGTATATAGAAAAATCTTCTTTGGTTCTTACGGTTTACAGAGGAAAACGCAAAACTTGTTCCTTATTTAACGATACTAGATATGTAGAAATATTTATCTTCTTCAAGTATTTTAAAGAAGCCTTTGCAGTTTTTGATGATGTTGTTTGTTTAAAGCTAATTAAATAATTTGAGGTAAAATAATTTCAAAGAAATATTTCGGTTTGATCGGTTGAATGAATAAGTATCCATCAGTGGTCTCTACCAGTGTCTGCGTTTATTTGTTGATGTTTGATGACGCGTTTCGATACAGATCTGTATCCTTTTAAAGTTATTGTTCACAAAAGATTGTTGAAGATTAAAAAAAAATCTAGATGTGTAGAAATGATCATCTTCTTCAATTATTTTCAAAAAAACCTTAGCATTTTTGCATCATGTTGTATGTTTGAAGTGAATTGAATACATTCATAAAATTATTTTGGTTGGTCTGGTTAGATCAATAAGTATCAATTAGTGGCTTCTAGCCACTTAGTTTATTGATTGTTGTTGTTCAGCGACGTGTTCCTATATAGATCTGTAGTCGTAGTGGTATAGAGATCGTATTCTTCTGTGAGCCTTTTATAAAAACCTTTTAAGTTGTTCACAATGTTGTTTTTTTAACAATGACTTCAAGACGATGCAGATCTGTAGCGGAAATCGTTGCTTAACATCAACAAATAAACGCATCTCCTGGTAGAAGCCACTAATCGATATTTATTCATTCAACCACTATAACCAAAATAATTTTCCCTAAAATAATAGAAACAAATTTAAACCATATACCTGGGGAGTTTATTCAGATTTTAGATTGCAGAGAGTAAGAGCGATGACTATGAGGTTTTTTGAACTGCACCTATAAATTATCTAGTCTAGAGGAAACTTCTCGACCGTGACCCGAATCTTGCCGTGTGTAGATTCATTATCACAAGGCTTATAATCAGCCTTGTACATTTCTTCGCTTTTTTTTTCACCGGTCCATTGTGTTTCGCGCCCCTCGTATCTGTTTCACGATGCGCTCCCAACTCCGTTACACGACCTCTTAAACACTAGGTGCCCTTTCATCTGGTTTCCCTTGCGTGAGAATTTTCTGATTAAAATCGCCATAGAAAGCGAGAGATCCTATAAGAATTAAGTCGAGTACTTAGCACATTTTATGAATGTATCTTATATTTAACTTCACTTTATAACCACATGCAACACGGAAGTTCTGTATAAATACTCTATAATTTAGTGACAGTCTTTAACCACCAGTGAAACCATAACTTGCACATTATCAAATTATTATTCAATTTCACACTTGCATTACTTTTTCCTTCTTGTTTCTTCATTCATAATATGCAAGAAAAATGTTGTTTTTGATTCAACAAATTTAATAATAATAATCATAATTTAATATCGCTATCATCGTCAATAGGTTATCATCATAGTGATCGCCTTCAAAATTTATTTGAATCCACAAACAAATAAGTGCGTTTTTTCTGAAAAAATGATATGGAGGTTCGGCAAGTCCCATGAAGTTTATCATGTGCTTCCCATAAGTAAAAATGTTTTTAAAAATATTATTCGAAGGATCTTCAATATTAGGTCAATCGACTTCAGACTCAACATTTCTTTTAAAAATTAGCTATAGCATACAAATAAATAATTACTCCGTAAATAACACTTCCATAAGTCTATTTTATATGGTCCCGAAAAAACCCCATAAGAAAAAAATTGGGTTTTGCGAGTTTTTAGCGCTAATTATAATTATGTTGTGGTTTCTTGAACAGAAATCGTTTCTCATACATGAAATACTATTTATTGATAATTCGGTGTTTGAATGTATTGTTTACACAATTTATTATTGTTTTTTAGCAATTTTCTCTTGGAAAAGACCTAGAAAGTCGCGTTTTTTTCGAATTTTCCAAATTGTTTTCAACTTTTCAATTGGTTTGGAGCAATAATGAAATAAATTTATTATGAATAATTGTTTAAACAATCTATAATTATTTATAATAATATTTCTATAAAACAATGCTAGAATTACGCAGTTTTTTCTGAAGTAACTAACAATAATAATTTGTTTGAACAATTATGTTTAAGATTTTCATTTTGAATTAATGACAGCTTAATTCATACTAAGGAAAAAACTTTTTTTGAACTGTTGAATCCTCAAACAAAAAAGATTTAATTTCAATCAGTTGTATTTTTACCCCAAAAAAAATTAATATTTTATAAAAGAGACCAATTTCCGACAAAAAAGTTTACTTTCAATCAAACAAAGAAACATAAATTTTCATCTAAAATGATAAATCTTCAATGAATAAAATTACTTACAATTACCTACAAAGTTGTTTAACTTTGAACCAATTATTTAGATTTTTATTAAAAAATAAATAAAATAAAAAATATTTTGATTTTAAATGAAAAAGAGTTGAATTCATAAAAAAAAAGAATTTTCAGCAAAAAAGTTGAATCGTCAATAAAAACAGATTTTCGCTGAAAGCAAATACTTGCAATTTTAATTTTGAAAAAAATTAAGTTTCCACCAAATTAAAAAAAAAAAGTTGCTCTATTAACCAAAAAAAGATTTTTTAATCTAGAAACGAAAAAATGTAGATAAACTGTAAATTTCATTTATAAATTTTCTTAAAGTCTTCCCGATTTTTTTTGACAATTTGGGAAATTTTGAGAATCTTAAGAAAACTTTTTTTATCATCCTGAAACCTTTCAAAACCTTTAGAAAACTTCCAAATTTTTTTTCAAAATCTTCAAAAATCTACATTTCGTCTTTATTTTTTGAAACTCTTTCCAAATTTTAAATTGTTTTTCAAATTCTTTAAGAACTTCTAAATATTTTTGGAAATGATTCGAATATTCCCGAAAATTTGGCAAAATTTTGTGAAATAGAAAAAAATGCCTTCTAACCTTCCAGATTATTTTTGACAACATTTTTGAATTTTTTCAAAACTTTATTTCTTAAACTTACTCGAATTTTATTTGAATTTTGTAATCTTGCCAAATTAATTAATTTTGCTTTCAAATATTCGACACTCTTTTCCATAATTTTAGGAAATCATTAAAATCTTTCGAATTCTTCAAACATTTTCTATTGTAATTCAATCACAAAATAAAAAATCATTTGAAATTTTCCAAAGAATTTTGAAAAATTTTCTTCATTCTCTTTAAACCTTTTTAATTTTTTTAAATCTTCTCTTTGAAATCTTCAAAAATCTAGATTTAAAAATTTTTTTCCTGCTATTTTGAAATAAATTTGCATAAATTCTAAATATCTGAACCTTCCGAATTTTTTTCAAGAATTCAAGTTTTTCCAAAATTAAAAAAAAATGTTGCATGATTGAAAAAAATTGCCTTAAAATCGTCCAGATTCTTTTTCAACAATTTTGAAAATCTTTTTAAATTTTTTGGAGTATTTAAAAATAATATTTTCAAAACAAAAAATTATTTAAAATTTTTAAAATTTTCCTGGCAATGTTAAGAAAATGTTTTCATTCTTTTGAAATCTTTCAAAATTCTTAAAACGCTCCTAAATTTTTTGTGCGAAATTTTCAAAAATCTACATAAAGTTTTTAATTTTTTTAAAAATCTTCTCAAGTTTTAAATTATTTTTGAATACTTCAAAAACTTCTGAATATCTGTCAAACTTTCTAGAATTTCTTTTTAATTTTACAGTTTTTCAAAATTGAAAAATATTAGGAAATTATATGAAAGGTTTTTAAATCTGTTTTCTATTCTCTCTCAGAACTGATTTTTCAAAATGAAAAAATAATTGAAAAAATAATTTGTTATAAACAAATTGTATCAACAAATATACTCATATTATGGATTGTTCGTTCATAAAGTTATTTTCAACATTAAAATTACTTGCTTTCACCAAAAAGCTGATAATTTATAATGAAAATTAATTATCCGATATTATTTGTTTATTTTATAAACAAATTATATCGAAAAGAGCACAGCTTCGGCAATTATGAGGGAAAGGAAGTTTTCTTTCTTAATTTTCCACTCATTATTTTTCCAGAGATGTTGAGTAATGACAATTTATTTTTTGATATTATTTGTTAATATTATAAACAAATGCAGAGTTTCCGAATTTATAAGGAGAAATAATTTTTTTTCTCAATCCTTATGATGGTTAGACATCACTAGCAGTAAATTTGAAGACAATGAGAAAAAAGGCATCTTTTCCAGCTCATAAATACCAACACTGTGCATTTGTTTATATAATTTATTTATCAAATTTGGAAAAAATATCAAAAAATAAATTTTCATTCCTAAACATCACTGGCAATAGAAATTTGAGTGACATAAAGAGAAAAAAAAATTTTCTTTGCAAATGATGAAACTGTGCATTTGTTTATATAATTTGTTTATGAAATTAACAAATGAACAATCCATAATATTGTGTATTAGTTGATAAAATTTTTTAATAACAATTTATACCGTGGTTATATTATTTTTTAGTTTTATTCAAGATTTTTAATAACAATTTATCAAGGAATTGTTTCAAAATTAGAGAAAGCGTCTCATAGAGCTGATTTAATTATGTTTAAATAAATGCATTTTTTTGTGTGAGAGAGTAAGAATATATAATTCTTCAGAGTAGTGCATTGTTTGCTAAAAATAAACTAGAAAAGAGTGATAAGTAAGAATCATGAGATTTTATCTAATTGGAGAAAGGTGTTAATGTATTTTAAATGTTAATAATTTAATAATAATCTAATAAGGAACATTTAATTAGAAGAATATAATTTAATAATAAACAAACCATTAAAAATCAAATAAATGGCGGCTGTTTATCTAAAAGCATTGAAAGTCAATTTTTTATTTAGATTACAAAATTTTTACTTTGTATAAGTTTTTTTCATTAAAAATTATCATCTTTGAAAGAAAATCATCAACATTCCCAATTTTTAACAATTTCAGGTTACATTAGCGTTTTACACCAAAATTTAATATTTAAAAAAATCATAATTTGAACAAGATTTAGAATCTTTCAGCAAATGGAATGGTAATTTTCAATAAATAATTAGATTTTAAAGAATATTCAAAACTATGCACAACTATTAACATTTTCGATTACATTAGCGTTTTACACCAAAATTTAATATTTGAAAAAAATAATAAATATATTTTGAACAAGATTTAGAATCTTTGAACAATTTTGAATTATGTTCATTTTTTTCGTAAGAATGGTTATTTTTAATAAATAATTAGATTTCAAAGGATATTCACAGCTACTAACAATTTTCAGCTCCATTAGCGTTTTACACCAAAAGTTAATATTAATAAAATCATTATAATTTGAACAAAATTTAGAATGTTTTAACCATTTTTGTTGGTGTATTACACCAAAAATGGGTATTTTAAATAAAAAATCATTAATGCTCAAACAAAATTTGCAATTTTTGAACAATTTCAGATTGTATTGGTATTTTTAATAGAGAATCTTTTATTTCGAGCGAATATTATTCGATTTCAAAATGGTTTTACAATTTTTAAGAATTTTCGGTTATTTTTAATTTTTTGTCAGGCATTTACATTATTGTTGGAAAATCATTAGATTTCAAAGAAGATTAATCACTTTTGAACAAATTCAGGCTACGTTGGCATTTTACATCAAAAATTGGCAAGAAAAAAAAATTATCCAAGCAAGATGTAAAAATTTTAACTAATTTTGTTTATGTTCGTGTTTATTATCAGAAATTGTTATGTTTAATAAATAAAAAATTATATTTTAAAAAATATTTACAACTTTTAAACAATTTTAGGTGATATTGGTGTTTTACACCGGAGATCGGCTATTTCAAAGAAAAATCAATCAATTGTAAAAATGATTTATAATTTTTAACAATTTTTTGTTATGTAAGTGTTTTTTGGCGAAAATTTGTATTTTTATGAAAAAAATCACAAGATTTTTCGGATTGTCATTATCATTCGCATTTTCGATAGAAGTTTCGATTTTTTTGTGTTCGCGTTTTTCACCGGAAATCAGTTATTAAACAAAATATATTAGGTTTAGAAGAAAATTTATAATCGATTTTTTTCTAATTAATTTTTAAACTAAAAATTCAACTATCTTCAGTTAAAAATAATCGATTTTAGTTGGAAATTCGCCTATTAAGTTTTTTATTGAGAATTCATTTTTTTTTTGAAAATTTAACCACTTGATTAAAAGTTAAACAACTTTGTTAAAAATTCATCACGTTGGTTCAAGATTCTAATATTTTGTTCAAAATTTATTTTTTGCAACTAAAAATTCAACTATACCATAATTTCTTAAAAATTTAATGTTCGCCTTTTTTGGAAAAAATGAATCTTCTTGATTTGAAATGTAATCCATATCTTTTGTTGAAAATTCAAATATTTGGTTGAAAATTATTGTTTAATAACACAAAATTTCAAATAAAAATTCAACTATTATATTATTATTTGAAAATGTATCGTTTTTCCTCAGAAATCAAAAAATCAGCTTAAAATTTATTTATTTTGTTGTCAATTCGCATTTTTAGTAGAAAATTAATCTTCCTAATTTGAAATTCAAATACTTAATAGAAAGTTAAACGACCTTGTTGAGAATTCGTTTTTTTTTGTTGTTGAAAATCAGTTTTTTAAACATTTTTATTTTTGCATTAAAATAAAACTGTTCAGTTGAAAATTAATCTACTTTTAGTTAAATTCAATTTTTTTATTTAAAACTAAAATCGATGGTTCTAAATTCGTCTTTTTTGGTAGAAAATTAATCTTTTTGTTTGCAAATTTAACTGTTTGGTTAAAAGTTGAACTACTTTGTTAGAAATCCAATTTATTATTTAAAAAGTCATCTCTTTATTTAAAAATTTAACTATTCTAATGAAAATTTCTTTCGAACGAAATTAATTTTTTTGCATGAAAATTGTACGACTTTGTTCGAAATCCATTCAAAATTTATTTTTTGTTTGAAAATCAATATTTTCTACTGCAAATTTATTTATTTCATTTTCGGTTGAAGATTGATCATTCTTAGAGTGAAATTCAACGATTTGGTTGAAAATTAAGTTTTTGGTAGAAAATTAATATTTTTGGATGAAGATTTTTTTTTGTTGATAAAAGTGTAACTGAGTGACAACTAAAAATCTGTTCAATTTAAGGATTTAATAATTTATTCAAAAATTCATTTTTTTTAAGATTCTTTAATTTAGTTGACAGTTCAACCATTTGCTTGGAATTTTTATTATCGTGTTAAGAAATTAACTATTTTGTTGAGAATTGAAGTATTTTGTTGAATATTTTTTTTCATAGAAAATACGCCCTTTTGTATTGAAAATTTAACAGTCTTCCAAAAGATTTCAAATTTAATAATTCAATTATGTTTTAATGTGATTCTGTGGTTCCAAATTGAACTATTTTGTTGATAATTAAATTTTTTGTTTGCAAATTTACTATTTTGTTGAAAAGTCATCTTTTTGATCGAAAATGAAACTGCTTCTTTGAAAATTCATCTTTTTAGTTTGAAAATTCAACATTGTTTTAAAAAATATGTTTTTTAGACATGAAGACCACTGTTTATAAAATTCGTTTCTCTTGCTTAAAAATTGAACTATTTCGTTATGAACAAAACTGTTTGGTCTCAAATAAACTCTTTTATTTGTTGAAAATTAAAATATTTTGTTGAAAAATCATCATGTGACATCTGTTAAAATACTATCTCCGCATGTTCTGTGAAGTGTTCAAAATATCAAAACGCATTTTTTGAACAGCCCCAAAAAATAATCGCATGCACGTTTTTTTCTAGTGACAAATAAGCAGTGTCTTTTATTAGTCACATTTTTGAATTTAACTTTAGAAAATTGAAAAATTACACAATTTTAACAAACCTAGAGCAGAAAAATAAAAAAAATTAATAAGATTTCCCACGATTGGTGGAATAACCTTTCTGAAGTTCAGCAACCGATTAGAGGTGAATCACAATTATGGTTCATCTCTTGGGAATATTGAGTTGTACTATGCAGAGGAGGTAGGCCGATTGTCGTAAGCCCACTTACCTACATTAGTCGTGAGGCTTTGGTCGTTTCGCGAGTAGGTAGGCACTCGAGTACTTGTGTAAGATGTTTGTGTACACATTCACACTCATTTTCTCATAAACTAACACAAAGTTAAAGAAAACACATTACCGGTTCCAACACTTTCAAACCTCACAATCACATTATCACACGCATACATTCGCAGGTTGGTAATCCACGTTCCAGAAATAGGAGCGCGGTAGTAAAAGTTGAGGAAGATCCGAGAGAATAAGATCTTCCGAAGGAAATGCAAGATCAAATCTCTCATCAATAAACAAACAGATATTTCTTTAAGAAACTTTCTTTTATTCCATCATGTTTTTTTCATAAGAATATAGTCGAGAGAACCCAAATAAGGAGGGAAAAATTTGTTGGGTGTTGTTTAAAATAGTTAAAGTAGGGACTTTATATTTAAATAAGAATTTGAAAGTGATGTGTTTTTTTTTCTTAATTGAAAAAATGAAAGAGGATTCGAAAACGTGATTGAGAAAAGAGTGGAAGGAAGTTGGAAGAGAGCTTATCCAATTTACAAATGAATTTAGATTGACAATGGTAATTTCGAGTGTTTTAGAACAGGTATTGTGCTCCTTTAATTGGAAGTGTCTACAAATAAGATAAAGTGAAAAAGAATTCTGAAAAGGAATTGCGAATGAAACGTGTTTTCACAACAAAAAAACAGAACATAAACTTTACATCGATTTCCGACGAAAGATTCTTTGCAACAAAAATTAAACTTCATAGGATAAACTTTACACAAATATCGGTGATGGTTAAGGATTTAGTTTAGTTTTGATAATAAAGTAATTGAAATAGGGCTTAGAAATTTTTAGGATGTGGCTTACAAAAATTAAAGTAGGGAAATTATATTTTGATTAGAATTTAGGAGTGATTTAATTTTCTCAAATTACAGAAACTGGAGAAGGATTCCAAGATTCTTTAGATGGAAGTGAGGATGGAGGGTTTTAGAATTGGTATAGTGATTTTTGGGTTGGAAGAGGCAATGGAACTAATGGTTTAAACTCGGGTTTAAACATACTGAAGTGAGGACATAATATTTAAATTGTTACTTGAAAATAATTTGTTGTCTACAAATTACACAATGTGAAAAAGGATTCACAAAGGAAATTGCAGAATAAAAGTGTTTTGGAATAACCTAATGTGTTTTTGTGATGGTAGAGGATTTAGTTTATTTTTGATAATAAAGTAATTGAAAGAGGGCTTAGAGATTTTTAGGATGTGGCTTACAAAAATTGAAGTAGGGAAATTATATTTTAATTAGAATTTGTAAATAAAGAAATTTTTTTAAATTACAAAAACTGGGAAAGGATTCGAGTGAGGAATTAGGAAAAGAGTGGAAGGAAATTGGAAGAGAGCTTCTTTTATTTTCAAATAAATTTAGGTTGACAATGGTAATTTCGAGTGTTCCATAGAAGGTAGTGTCATTCTTTAGTTTGAAGCGTGAACGGAGGTTTTTAGGATTGGTAAAGTGATTTTTGGGTTGGAAGAGGCAATGAAGCTAATGGTTTAAAAATATTGAAGTAGGGATATAATATTCAAATTATTTCTAGTGAATAATTTGTTGTTCACAAATCAGACAAAGTGAAAAAGGATTCGGAATGGTGATTGCGAAAGAAAATTGTTTAGATAGCCTAATGTCTTTTTTTGATGGTAGAGGATCTAGTTTATTTTAAATAATAAAGTGATTTAAAGAGGACTTAGAGATTTTTAGGATGTGATTCACAAAAATTAAAGTGGAGAAATTAGATTTTGACTAAAATTTAGGAATGATTTAATTTTCTCAAAATACAGAAGCTGGAAAAGGATTCGAATAAGTAATTGAAAAAGAGTCGAAGGAAGTTGGAAGAGAGCTTTTTTGATTTTCGAATGAATATAGAATGACAATCGTAATTTCGAGTGTTTTAGAACAGCTAATGTGATTCTTCACTTGGAAGCGAGGATAGAGGTTTTTAGGATTGGTAAAGTGATTTGTCGGTTTGAAGAGGCAATGAAGTTAATAGTTTGAAAAAATCAAAGAAGAGACATAATATTTGAATTAATACTTTGAAATGATTTGTTGTCTACAAATTAGACAAAGCGAAGAAGAATTCAAGAAGCTGATTGCAAAAGAAAAGTTTTTTAAAACAGCCTAATGTGTTTTTGTGATGGCAGAGGATTTAGTTTATTTTGGATAATAAAGTACCTACATAATTGAAAGAGGGCTTAGAGATTTTTAGGATGTAGCTTACAAAAATTGAAGTAGGGAAATTATATTTTAATTAGAATTTGTAAATGAAGTAATTTTTTCAAATTGCAAAACCTGGGAAAGGATTCGAATGAGCAATTGAGAAAAGAGTCGAAGGAAGTTGCAAGAGAGCTTCTTTCATAACGGAATGAATTTAGATTGACAGTGGTATTTCGAGTGTTTCAGAACAGACAGTGTGATTCTTTAGTTAGAAGCGGGGATGAAGGTTTTTAGGATTGATAAAGTGATTTTTGGGTTGGAAGAGGCAATGAAACCAATGGATTAAACATATTGAAGTAGGGAAATAATATTCAAATTATTACTAGTGAATAATTTGTTGTTCACAAATCAGACAAAGTGAAAAAGGATTCGGAAAGGTGATTCGCAAAAGAAAAGTGTTTTAGAATAGCCTAATGGGTTTTTGTGATGGTAGAGGATTTAGTTTATTTTTAAAAATAAAGTGATTGTAAGAGGGCTTAGAGATTTTTAGGATGTGGTTTACAAAAATTGAAGTAGAAAATTATGTTTTGATTAGAAATCAGAAATGACTGCATTTTTTCAAATTACAAAAACTGGAAAAGGATTCGAATGAGTAATTGAAAAAAGAGTCGAAGAATGTTGGAAGAGAGCTTCTTTCATTTTCAAATGAATGTAGATTGCCAATGGTAATTTCGAGTGTTTTAGAACAGGCAATGTGAATCTTTAGTTGGAAGTGAGGACGGAGGTTTTTGGGATTGGTAAAGTGATTTTTGGTTTGGAAGAGGCAATGAAGTTGATGGCTTGAAGAAAATTAAAGGACATACATAATATTTGAATTATTACTTTGAAATAATTCGTTGTCTACAAATTAGACAAAGTTAAGAAGAATTCAAGAAGCTGATTGCAAAATAAAATTTTTTTAAGATAGCCTAAGGTGTTTTTGTGATGGTAGAGGATTTCGTTTATTTTTAAAAATAAAGTGATTGGACGAGAGCTTAGAGATTTTTAGGATGTGGTTTACAAAAATTAAATTAGGCAAATTATATTCTAATCAGAATGTGGAAATGATGTATTTTTTTCAAATCACAAAGAGTGGAGAGGGATTCGAATAATTAATGGAAAAAAGAGTCGAAGGACATTGGAAGAGAGCTTCTTCAATTTACAGAGTAATTTAGTTTTTTAATGGCAATTTGAAGGGTTTCAGAATAGATGGTGTGATTTTTAGTAAGAAGTGGGAATGGAGGATTTAAGAATTAGTAAAATAATTTTTGGGTTGGAAGAGACAATGAAGGTAATGGTTTAAACATATTAAAATAGGGACAGAATATTCAAATTATTACTTGAAAATCATTTGTTGTCTACAAATTAGACAAATTGAAAAAGGATTCGGGAAGGTGATTGCAAAAGGACAGTGTTTTAGAATAGCCTAATGTGTTTTTGTGATGGTAGAGGATTTAGTTTATTTTTGATAATGAAGTAATTGAAAGAGGACTTCAAGATTTTTAGGATGTGGTTTACAAATATTACAGTAGGGACATTATATTTTAATTAGTATTTGGAAATGATGTAATTTTTTCGAATTACAAAAATTGGAAAAGGATTCGTATCTTGATTTAGTTTCAATTTTATGAATGGAAGGAAGTTGGAATAGAGCTTCTCTTATTTTAAAACAAATGTAGATTGACAATGGTAATTTCAATTGTTTTAGGACAGGTATTGTGCTTCTTTAATTGGAAGCGAGGATGGACGTTTTTTAGGATTGGTGAAGTGATTTTTGGGTTGGAAGAGGCAATGAAGCTAATGGTTCAAACATATTGAAGCAGGGACATAATATTTAAATTTTCACTTGGAAATAATTAAATGTCCACAAATTAGATACAGTGAAAAAGGATTCGGAAAGGTGATTGCAAAGAAAAAGTGTTTTACATTACCCTAATGTGTTTTCGTGATGGTAGAGGATTTAGTTTATTATTAATAATAAAGTGATTGAAGGAGGGCTTAGAAATTTTTAGGATGTGGTTTACAAAAATTAAAGTGGGGAAATTATAGTTTGATTAGAATTTAGAAATTATTTAATTTTCTCAAATTACAAAAACTGGAAAATGATTCGAGTAAGTGATTGAAAAAAGAGTGGAAGGTAGTTGGGAGAGATCTTCTTTCATTTTCAAATGAATTTAGATTGACAATGACAATTTTGAGTGTTTTAGAACAGGTAGTATGATTCTTTATAGGTGGAAGCGAGGATGGAGGTTTTTAGGATTGGTAAAGTTATTTTTGGGATGGAAAAGGCAATTGAGCTAATGGTTAAAAGGCAATTGGCCTAAAATGTTTTGTGCTAGAAAAGGATTTAGTTCATTTTTGGGTCCCTTCAGATTGAAAATGGCGATTGTAAGGAGGACTGGAGGATAAGGCTTCTTCAATTTTCCAATTAATTAAAGTTTTCAACAGTATTTTAAAGTGTTTCAGAATAGCTAGTGTGATTTTTTGTTTGAAACGGGGATGCAGGTTATTAGGATTGGTGAAGTGATTTTTGTTTTAGAATTGGCAATTAAGTTTATAGTTGAAATAAATTAAAGTAGGGACCTTATATTTTAATAAGAAATTGCAATTTTTTTTAAATCACAAAGTGAAAAAGGATTCGGAAAGCTGATTGCAAAAGGAAAGGGTTTTAGAATAAGCTTAAGTTTTTTCGTGATGAAAGAGGATTCAGTTTTTAGGATTGGTAAAGTGATTTTTGGGTTGGAAAAGGCAATGAAGCGAATGGTTGTAGCAGATTGAAGTAGGGACCTAATATTTGAATTAGAAAATAAGAATAATTTGTTTTTTAAAAATTAGAAAAAATTAAAAAAAGATACGGAAAGGTGATTGCAAAATATAAATGTTTTAGAATAGCCTAATGTGTTTTTGTGATGGTAGAGGATTTAGTTAATTTATAATTGAATTCAAATGTAGAACAGTAATTGGAAGAGTGCTAAAAGATTTTTAGGATGTGGTTTACAAAAATTAAAGTATGGACATTATGTTTAAAATATAATTTGTAAATGATGTTATTTTTTAAATTAGAAACAATGAAAAAGGATTCGAAAAAGTGATTGGAAAAAGAGTCGGAGGGAGTTGGAAGAAAGTTTCTTTAATTTTTAAATGAATTTAGATTAGAAACAATAAGTTGGAGTGTTTCAGTATAGGTAGTGTGATTTTTCAGTTAGTAACGGGGATGGAAGTTTTAGGGATTGACAGAGGGATTTTTGGTTTGACAGAGGCAATTAAGCTAATAGCTTAAACAAAGTTTTTTTTTTCAATTTAAAGTAAATAAATAATAGATTGACGCCTGCAGCTGGAAGGAGGTCTGGAGATTTTCAGAATGGTTGGAGTGATTTTTGAGTTTGAAGAGAGATTTTTAGAAGATTTTTAGAAGATTTTTAGAATTGGTAGTCTGATTTTTGGTTGCAAGAAAGGATTGAGTTTTTCAGGATCAGCAGAATAATTTTTAAGTTGGAAGAGTTTTCGTTGAAATTTTAAATAAAGGGGATTGTTAGGATTGGTAGTTTGATTTTTGGTTAGAAATAGAAAGTGAAGTTTTTTAGGACAAAAGGTGTGTTGTTTAAGTTAGCACAAAGTTTATTTTCATTTAGGATAAAACATTTGCAAGACCGATTGAAAAAGGGTTGATTGTTTCATGATAGGTTGTCTGATTTCTCCTAATTGGAAAAGGGTTTACTTGAATATAAGTTAATTAAAATCAGTCAAAGTAGTTGGAAAGCTTAATTGCAATTGGCTGTACCACAGAATATTCATTAGTAACTTGACTCTTCAGTTTCACTGTTTAATTTCTAACAAGAAAGAAGATGACCAAAGAATGAAGAATAAAGGATGCTTTGTGGTAACATAACATTTTTTACAAGTCTATGAGTGATGAGGATTTCATTATACAAAGAGGAAATATCTCTTGCTTGTTTGCCTCTTCTTCATCGTCACTTATTCACTTTCGTCTTTAGCTCCAAGCTTCTAAAAGAACTCGGTCATCCGTACAATAGCCTAACAATTTATAGCTATATTGTTCTTTACTATACTATCCTATACTGTACTATATACTACTATATTATACTATACTAAACAATGAAAGTTATGTGAGTGTATCTACTTTGTAAGTACTTGTACCTATTATGTGAATACTCTTCGTGAACCACCTGCTTGGCGCTTATTGTATGTCACGTGCACGCATAATAGGTATGCGGCAGTAAACACACTTTATTCCCCGAACCATAAATGGAACGTAACGTTCGCAAGGCTCTCTAGCAATGATGATAACGACCCTCGCACTATTAACTTATGAGAAAACATCATTCACATCCTTTGAAAAATCCCGAATAATGATTTCACTCGAACCTATTTAAAAACAGGATTTTTTCATTTTTGGAAAAGAATACTAAGAACAGAAACTAAAGCCATAACACTTTCTATGATGAGCTTTTGAATTATTCATTTATGGATGCCCAACCCTAACCATTCCCGAGTTCTTAAGTAATACCATAACAAATGCAAAATTTACTTTCCGGATGGGCATTCCTCTCCGCTAGAGCAACTAGAAAGGATAATATAATTGCCACAAATAACTGAAGTTATGGATCAATGATTCCTAATACAGCGGTCAGTACCTTCAGCAATCAGAGCTAATTCAAAATAAAATAATATATCCAATATAGAGAAAGGATAATATTCTTTGGAGAAAGTGTTTTAGGGAATGAATTATTATTCACTTCTCCTTTTATAAACATTTCCAATTCAAATTCTCTTCCAGGGGCTGTCGCTGTTGCTCTTGCTCA
Source organism: Andricus quercusramuli (assembly GCA_932178445.1). Lineage (NCBI taxonomy): Eukaryota > Metazoa > Arthropoda > Insecta > Hymenoptera > Cynipidae > Andricus > Andricus quercusramuli. The sequence continues at coordinate 7,961 of CAKNXH010081116.1, read as the reverse complement.
CCTACTTCTCCAGCATCCAATCCAAGAACATCAGGGATGGCCCGAATCTTCGACAAAGACACGCCAAAAGAGCTACTCTCAGCGAATTTTTGCAGCCTCCAGCTCCAGCTAATTTCATAAGAAATCATCCACTCACAGATTTGGCACCTCCGCTCCTACCACCCCCGCCTCCCTCATCCATAAGAACCGGAAGGTATGTCGCTGACCCAAGACCTGAAGATCGTCCCTCGAGAGGATATTTTTCGAGATTACTAGGCTGGCTCAATCCTTGGTCTTCTGATGGTGGTCTTGAACCACCACCACAAAGTTTTGCCAGAAATCCATCGTAAGTTTCAATTCTATTCGCATTATTATATCTTTCTCAACTCAAAGTATAGAAGATCAAAATTCTGATTCCAGGTATCAAGAAGAGGGTCCACCTTCCATACAAAATGGACCATTCCAAAATGAAAAAAGTTGCAACCCCTGTAATGAAGTTCCTTGGATCCCTATCAGAGGCTTCGCTGATGGACCTTTAAATCGTTTCCCTCCGAATTTTAACATCTTGAGGGATGGGTACTACCAGCCCACACCCTCTCAAGAAGTTCGCCAACCGGATTTTTCTTATTCTCCGAATCTTTACCCTGGAGGAGTTAACAACCTTCCACTACCAAATCCACATATTTATCCTGGGGTTGTGCCTCCTTTGTATAAGAGTGAACCCTTCGCCCCTGGGGGTTCTTATTCCAGAAATAAAAATTTGCCTGAAAATGATTTCCATCATGGTCAGGAGACGGGGAATCCTGGGCCAATAGACAGTGGAGGTTCTAGTACGAATGTACAGGAGATTGTTGATGTTCAAGGTCAAGGAACCAAGTTCCAGGAAGACCGAAATCAGGAGGTTCAGGCTCAAGAAAATCAGAATCAAGGCGGTCAAGAACAAAGCCAGAATCAAGACATTCAAGAACGAAATCAGGCTCAAAGAATCCAAGAAGTAAATCAGAATCAGGGAATCCAACAACAAAATCAGAATCAAGGGATCCAACAACAAAATCTGAATCAAGGGATCCAACAACAAAATCTGAATCAAGGGATCCAGCAACAAAATCAAAATCAAGGAATCCAAAATCAAAATCAAGGAATCCAACAACAAAATCAGAATCAATGGAACCAGGAACAGACAATTCAGAATCAAGGGATCCAACAACAAAATCGTAATCCAGGGGTTCCAATTCAGGAAATCCAAAGTCCAGTGATTCAGAAACATCAAAATCAAGTCCACCAATCCGGAAACCATTTCCAGACTCAATCGGAAATTGTCCCATCAATCGGAGGACAAATTTCTTCAGAGCAAATTCACTTTGAAAAATCATCTCTGGTTGATCTAACAATTTCTTCATCGTCTTCGCCTCCCTTGACCTTTACTCAATCAGTTACGACTCCCTCTAATATAAGAAAGGTTCCAGACTCTTCGACAAGATCCTCGAGCTTAATAGACTACCTTGTCTCTAGTTATGATGATAGAATTCCAACAACTGCAGCAACTGGAACAGGACAAACTGGAACAGGACAAACTGGAAGAGGACAAACTGGAACAGGACAAACTGGAAGAGGACAAACTGGAACAGTACAAACTGGATTCAGACCAATTGGATCAACTGGTTCGGATCTAGCGAATCAAGGTCGAAGTGAAGAAAGCTATGGGCCTAAAGGATACAATGAAAACCAACCATTTTTGGAAGCCTTGATGGAGTCATATTACAATTTTAAGAGAGAAGAAGCAGCTCTAAACGCTTCTAGAGCGAGTGCCACAAATTCAGCAAGTTCTGGCACTAGTGGGGAGGATTTCTTATTGGCAACTCCATCAAGTAGAGCTGTTAAGAGAAACAAGCAGGTGAGTGACGATTTGAAGATGGGATATGCTGAACGGAAAATAATGTTTGTCATCGACACTTTCTCTGTCTTATGAATAGAGGATTGATTTGCTACCTTGCTTTCTGATTTTGCTTTAACGTTAATAGATGAAAACATCATTTGTGAAAGTCTGGGGGCAATTTGCATTATAATAATAAATCATAACTGCCTGGATTCTCTAATAAGAAAGTTTCAAGGTCGTGGATCCTGGAGCACAAATTCTTCAAATTTTTCAAATTTTTCTGTCTTAGGTGCAGATTATTATTCCTTATACTGCTGAAAATACTCCAAGTCGTTTCCAATCTTTGGATGAAGATATAAATGGAAGAGCTTTGGAGTACCATTTTCCAAGAAAAGCATCTTCCCGGAGTTATATCAATCATTTTGATGATAATGTTGTGGCTCAAGAATCAAAAGTTGTTGCTGTAACGTCACTTCCAGATATTTCTTCTACTGTTTTATCAGCAGAAAAGGGAAAAAATAACTCTATTGATGTACAGAGGCTACAGAAAAACATCGATAACTGGACGATTCAGGTTTGATATTTTGATTTGATTGAGAATTGTATTATCACATAATTTTTAATCAAAAATTAAAATTTCTAATAACTTTATTTAATTTTGAAAAAGAGTCTATAAAATTTTTAATTAATTTTTTTATTTTACTGGAGTTTACCAGAATTTAGGAAAAATTTGAGTCAGTTCAAAATATACTTTAAACTTTAAAAATTTGAATGAAATTTGAACTGACTCAAATTGACTTTAAGGATATACATTTACAATGTTCAAAAATCTTCAAATTATAAATAATATTCCGAATTAGTTTTTTTTAATTCTGCTGAATTGAAAAAATTGCATTAAAATCTTCCAGAGTATTTTGCAGCAATTTGAAAAATATTTTGAAATCTTTTAAAATATTTTCAACTGTTCCATTAAAATTAAGTTTTAAAAATAAAAAATCATTCAGAATTTTTCTAGAAATCTGAAAAAATGACTTTTTATTCTTTCGAAATGTCTCAGAATTCTTCAAAAAACTTCTACATTTTTTTAGAAATCTACAAGAATCTACGTTTGGCTTTCATCATTCAAAAAAGCTTTTCAACAAATTATTTTGTTGACCTCTAAAATAATTCTAATTTTTTCTAAATTTTTTCTAAATTTTTTCAAACATGCTGTCAAATCACAAAAATTGCCTTAAAATCATGCAGGTTGTTTTTCAACGATTTTTTAAATTTTTTCAACTCTTTTTGAATATTATCTTAAAATTAAATTTTCGAGATAAAAAATCATTAAAAATTTTTCCCGGAATCTTAAGAAAAATTTTTTTAAACCTTTTAAAACCTTTCAAAATTCTTGAAAGGCTACATTTTTTCAAAATATATATTTTGTTCCAAAATTTTGAAAATCTTTTCGAATTTGAAAGTTTTTTTTAATGTTTTTAAATTCTTCGAATTTTTCCTACCTTTTTTCCAAATCCTGTGGAATTGAAATTGGCCGAAAGATTTTCCAAATTCTTATTAAAGAATATTGGAAATTTTTTTAAATCCTTTTAAAAAGCTTTTGCATCTTTTTTTGAAAACTTCAAAAATCTAGATTTTGTTTAAGTTTTTTTTTTAATTTTTCGAACTTGAAATTACTTTTTAATCTTTCAAAATGGTCCCGCATTTTTTCCTAAAATTTTTAAAAATTTTCGAAGGATCTTGCAGATTCTGTTTAAACAAGTTTGAAAATATTTTCAAATCTTTTTAAATATTTTTTTCAAACATTTGCTTCAAATGAATTTTTGAAAATACAAAATCATTCCAAATTTTCCCAAGAATCTTATGAAATTTTTCTTATTTTCTATAAATGTTAAAAATGTTTTAAAATCATTTGAAAAAAATGGGAATTTAGGTGGGCAGAGAGAGATGTGAAAAATATTGACGTAGATAGATACAGAATACGATGAAATTGAAAAAGGGGATTGAAAAAGATAGACGGGAATTGCGACCGACAGAGATAGAAAAAGATTGACACGAATAGATGAAGGATAGGATGGAATAGAGAAGAAGGGATTGAAAAAATAGACGTGAATTTAGATTGGCAGAGATAACAAAAATTAACGTCGATAAATAAAGGATAGGATAAAACAGAAAATAGGGGATTGAAAAGTATAGACAGAAATTGGGATTGACAGAGAGATAGTGAAAGATTGGCGTGTATAGATTAAGAATAGGATGAGATAGACTTTGATGCATGTAGTATAGGATGAGATAGAGCAGAGGAAATTAAAAAAGATAGACGGGAATTCGGAAAGAGATAGAGAAAGATTGAATTGAACACATAAAGGATAGGATGAGATAAAGAAGAGGTAATTGAAAAAGATTTACGTTAATTTAGATTTCCAAAGAGATAGAAGAAGATAGACGATGATAGATCTATGATACGAAGATATAGAGAGATATAGAGATATAGAGAGGTATTGAAAAAGATAGATGTGAATTCAAAAATGAAAAATAGATCGAACAAGATTGAAATGAATAGATAAAGAATAGGATGAGATAGAAATGAGGAGAATAAAAAAGATAGAGTTGAATTTAGATTAGTGAAGAGATATAATGGGATACATTTTCTCTATCCCTTTCTATCATAAAAATTCAAAGGTATTCAAAAAGATAGGATCTCTATCTTTTCATTTCCAGCCGGGATATTCTTTTTTTTTTGTTTTTTTTTTAATATTGTAATTTTGTTGACTACGACTTTTTATCAAAATAATATTTGGGAAATGACAAATTTTTTTAGGAATATTCTAGTGCTATGAGAGCCAGTACAGTTCTACCAAATGCAACACGTCCCTATCTTTCACAATCCAAAAAAATTCCCAATGAATATTTGACGACAGCGGAACCGAACAATACCTCTGACGAAATTCATGACTTTGGAGACCACAAAAACGTGACTTCCTTCGACATATCTAGAGTGACCCAGGTAAGACAAACACCATTTTTTTGTTTTTTAAAAAAAAAAAAAAAAAAAAAAAAAATTATTTGTCTCTTGACTAGTCGCAGACCGCAAGGGGGCGGAAATACACGAGTAAATTATCTGAAGAAATGTAGAAATTTTCAATTTTGAATGAAAATATAATTGAATTTCAAATAAAAATATTAACATTTCAGGCCTCGTACTGATGACACTATTTTTACTTTTTTATCAGTACTACTATTTTGCAAAAAAAAATGACACTAACGCTACTACTTTCGCAAATTTGTTACTAATACAACTATTTTTTCACGTTGCCTTTGAAAATATTTTCAACCTTCTTCGCTGATTGGCTAAAATAACATCCGCCAATACAAAATCCGAAATTTCCAAAGTTTTCAAAATTTCAATAATTTTAAAAATTGAACTGCAGTTTAAATACTAAAAATTGAACAATCCATTTTTGAAGACGATTTTGAAACTGTTCGAAATTAAACTATTTTAATTTTAAAAAAAATCAATAGATTAATAATTAAACTCTTTGAATATTTCAATCTAACAATATAAAATATTTCATTTTTAACCCATTCAATTTGTAACTTTTTACTTTTCAATAATAAAGGTTTTTTAATATTATTTACCTGGATGAAAAATTTCGTTTGAAAATGTGCGTACTATTACAAAAAATTACCAAAAAATATTCTCGAAAATAGAATTTTTAATTTTGAAAATATATAAAGGAAGATCGAGATAAATCAGTAAACGCCCCAGAAGAAAGAAAATTCTCCCAAAAATTTCTCCAAACCTAATAACATTTTTCGAGCAAACCCTGCAGGAATGAATTCAGCACTAATTTATTTCGAAATTAAAAAAAAATTTATATTACTCTTATTTTGAAACAAAATTTTTCATCCAGAAATATATTTTTTGAATTATGTTAATTTTAAATTGAAACAACAATTAAAAAAAAACTTGTTTAACTGCTTGAATTTGGGAATTTTATATTCGGGAATGTTCCAATTCGGGATTTTTATATTTTGGGAATTTTCATTTCGGATATATTTTTTTTCTTTAATTTTTCTGTATCGGGAATTTTATTTTTTGGGATTTTCACGCTGTCATGTAGATTAATTAGCGTTTAATTAAGAAATGTCTCAAATTTAAAAGTTTGAAATTCGAAAGAGCTCAAATTGAGTGCTTTAATTTGTAGTTTAATCTTGATTAATTTAAATTAAAAAAACTCTCAGCCTTTTAGAGTTTGAATTTTTTAATTTCAATGATCGTGAAAATTTTAAGTAAGCCGAGAAATGATTGAGAAATTTTTTTCCTCGACTTAAGCCGCTACCCTGATTATAGAAACCTTTAAAGATGAAAAAAATTAAAATCATTTTGAACGATTACAGAAATTTAAAAGATTTTGAAGTTTTCAAGAAATTATAGAATATTTGAGAAATTCAAAGGATTTTGGAAGAAATTAAAAGATTAGATAAGATTGTAAGGAATTAAAAAAAAGCATAGTTTTTTAAAAATAATTTTGAAAGATATTATAGATCCAAAATTTTTAACGGATTCAATGGATGTTACAAATTTCAATTTATTTCAAAATATTGTAAAGTGTCAAGTATAATTTTAAAAATTCCAAAGAATTTAATGAGATTCAAAAATTTTTAAAGGTTTTCTAAGAATTTTTCAGGATATCAAAAAATTTCAAACGATTTGAAAAAGGTATCCAGAATATGAAAAAGTTTATGGAAATTTTCTTTAAAAAGTCGTATCTTGGGAAAAAATTGAAATAAATAATTTTCTTCTCAGCAGCTTGTAGTGCAATCTACAATTTTTGAAATTAGTAAGGATTTTTCAAATAGAGAAACAAATATTAATTTAAAATATAAAAAATTGAATTTTTGAAAATGTCTGTAAAGAAACTTCGCAATTTTTAAAAATGAACGAAATCGAGTACATTTTTTGGAAAAAAAAATGGAAATGAAATTTTCTTTAAAAAACTACCTTGGACTTTGATGATAAATTTGAGAACATTAAATTACTATTTTTCTAAATTTAAGATATTGGGACGACTCTAAAATTTGCAAAAAAAAGAAAATATTTGAATTAGACAATTCCCGAATTTAATCAATCAAAAAAATTTGGTTTTTTCAATATTATTTATTTATCGAAAATAAAATAATCAAATATTTTTTTGAAGGAAAATTTTTTCTCGATGTTTGAAGATCTTTTAAAATTATTGTTCGAATTTGAAATAACCAAAATTGAAAAAATCTATATGTTCGAATAAAAAATTCTGTTTCAAAATATGCATGGTATTTTGAAAGAATACAAAAAATGTTCTCAAAAATAGAATTTTTAATTTTTAAACAATTAAAAGGGAACTTCGAGACAAATCAGTGCTGAATTGAATCCTGCAACGTTTATTTGGAAAATTGTATTAGGTTCGAACAAAAATTAAGGGAGAAATTTCTTTGTCCTTTCGAAGCGCATGTGTTTTTAAATTAATTTTTTCATACAATTTTTATACAATTATTGTTATTTCAAACGTAAATAATAATTTTAAGACACTTTAAACTTAAGAAAATTCTTCTTTGATAAAAATATATGATTATTATATTTTTAGGAAATAAATAATATCTCTTTAGAAACAATTTTCCGTCTGAAGATGAAAAATTTGTTAATAACAATATTAAGGAAATTATAAAATTGCCAAAATATAAAAATCCCGAATTGGACAATTCCCGAATAACAATATTCCCGACCGCTTATAATAATACCGAGTTTGAAAATTCTCGAAAAATGAAATTGCCGACAAAAAATTGCCGAATACAAAGTATTCAAACTAGAAAATCCCCGAATTTGAACAATTAAATTTTTTTAAATAATAATTATTTATTTATTTATTTATTCAAAATACAAAAATCGAAATTTTTGGAACACTGATTTATATCGAAATTTATTTATTTATTTTTTTTAAATTTGAAATTTGGATTTTCGAGAATTTTTTTGTAAATTTTTAGAAAGTTCCTGCACATTTTCAAACCACATTTTTTATCTTAGAATATATTTATGTTTTCATCACTGTCATTTAAAATTCAAGCAATA
>CAKNXH010081115.1:0-30226 GCA_932178445.1 Andricus quercusramuli | reverse complement strand
CACCCTATTCCATTTCTCTTCCTTTTTCATCTTTTGCAAATATTCTGCTTCCGTCACCCCTTTGACCATCATATACCATCTATTGTACTTCGAATCCATAATCTTTCTCCATCTCTCTTCTCCTTGTCTTACTAATAGCTCTAATTCTATGTTCTGCCAATCCAGAACCCCTTCCTGCATATCACAAACATTCCTCATTTTTGTCCTTTCTTCCTCCCATTTCGAGTTTCCCAAATTTCCTCTCGTCTCCTTGTTCCGAACTTCGTCCAAGCATACTTGTGCTATCCTGCTCCCCTCCCCCCTTTTCAGTTTCTCTTCAAACCTCCAGGCTCTCTTAATTTGTCTAGTTACCATTTTTTCCCTTCCTAGTTCTTCCCTTATCATGTATCCTGGACAACTCCAACTGACCCCCATTACCCATCTCAGAAATCTCTCATGTATGCTTTCCACTTTCCTATGTTCCTTCCATCCCCAAACCTCCACTCCATAACACAACACCGCCCAAACCAACGCATCAAACAACCAAACCCTCATTCTCCAATCGTCCTTGAACCTTCTCTTTCCTATACCCCATACTTGGCCCATTACTTTACTCGCACTTTCGATTCTTTTCCTCACCTGCAAATCGTTTCCCCCTCCTGACTCAAACCAAAAACCTAGGTAACAGAACTCCTCCACAATTTCCACTGTTTGTCCGTTCATCTTCCAAACGTAACCTATTTTGGTCTTTTTATTTCTGAAGCACATCACCTTGGTCTTCCCTACGTTCACCGTCAGTTCTTTTGTTCCCACGTATTCTTCGAAAATTCTTATCATTAGGTTCATCCCCTTCTCATCGTCTGCTATTAGAACTACGTCGTCCGCGTATGCTAGGGAGTATAGTTTGCTATTACCCAGGATCGTCCCCCCTTTCCCTTTCTCCTTTAGCTTCTCCTCTAGGTCTGCCAGCAGCAAATTAAAAAGTAGTGGACTCAACGGGCACCCTTGCCTTAGACCTCTTCCTGTCCAGAAAACCTCCCCTTTTTCCCCGCGTATCTTCACCCTAATCCTGGTTTCAGTAAAAATTTCCTTTATCCTCTCCACCAGCCCTTCTTCTATTCCCCTCTCTTTCATTGCCTGCCATAGCACTTTTCTATTCACTGAGTCAAAAGCTGCTTTGAAATCTACAAACAAAGCGACTAATTTCCCTCTTTTTCTCCCTAAGTTTCTGTTAACCAAGTAGTTGAGTACGTAAATGTTGTCTATTGTCCCCATCCCTTTTCTAAATCCCGTCTGGTTGTGTGGGATACTTTGCTTCTCTTCTATCTGATTCTCTAACCTTTTTCTTAGAATTTCTGTGTATATTTTATAGCCCCCTTGCATGAGAGTGATCCCTCTGTACTCTTCTACCTTCTTACCCTCCCCTTTCTTAACAAGCGGTACTACCAGCCCTGTCATCCACTCCTCCGGCCACCCTTCTCCTTTCCAGACCTTGTTGCATATCCTCCACATCACTTCCCTAATCCCTTCTCCTCCATACTTTATCGCTTCGTTCTCCATACCATCCTCTCCTGTGGCCTTGTTTCTTTTCAGTCTATCTATCGCCTCATTTACTTCTTCTCTTGTTATTTCGTTCGCTTCCTCCGTTTCTCCCTGGACTGTCTTTCTATTTTCCCCTTTGATCTTATTTTGTTCTCCCCCTAACAGACCCTTAAAATAATCCGTCCATTCCTCCATTTCTATTTCTTCATTCACGCCCTTCCTTCCTCCTCTTTCCCTGTTTATCACATCCCAGACCCTACCTTCTTTGATTGCTTTTTCTACTTCTTCCTTGTATTTCTCCTTTCCCCTTTGCTTTTTCCCTTCCAGCATCTTCTCATGTTCTCTTTTTCTCCTGTTGTACTCCGCCTTCTCTATTTCTCCTTTCCTCCACTTTTTTACAGACTCTTTCATTCTCTCCTTACTCTCCCTGCATTCCTCGTCCCACCATCCTCTCTTTCCCTCTTCTCTTCCTTCTTTTGTACCTATCTCATTCTTCACCTTCTCAATCGACCCTTTCAACCTTTTAATTAACGAGTCTACCCCCTCCTCCTTTTCATATCTAATATTCTCCTTTTCCATCTTCTGTTCAAACACTTTTAATTTATCTACCCCCCAGACTCCCATTTTCGTGTCCCTTTCCCCCCCTCTTTCCTTTCTCCCCCTGCCACGCTTATGGACGCCACCTTTCAGTGTAGCTATTACTGGGAAGTGTTCTGACCCTATCTCATTCCCTACATTCATACTGCATATCATATTACTCATTCTTTCTTCTGCCAAGATGTAGTCTATGATTGTTTCTCCCTTACCTATAAATGTAATCTCTCCTTTCTCATCTCCTTTCATGTTGCCATTACATATAAACCACCCGGTTTCTCCTATTATGTCTAGTAACTTCCTCCCCTCCCGGTCTATCTCCCTATGTTTGGAGCTCCTCATATATGCCTCCTTTTCTTCATCCCAAATCCCTCCCCCTTGCTCGCCAGTCCAGGCATTTAAGTCACCTCCTATCAAAACCAATTCTTCCTTCTTTTCCTCCATCCACCTCCTTATTACTCTCCAACCTTCCTCTTCCCCTCTTCTTCTATATACACAAACCACCGCTATTTTGACTTTCCCTATTATAATCCTTCTTACCATTGTTCCCTCCTTTTCTTCTCTGTCCTGCTCTATTTTACCTTTTACTGCCCATTCTTTTCTCACCCCTGATACCATGCCGCCCATTCCTCTACCTTTAACGTGTTCCTTCCTTGCCTCTTGCATTGTCCACACATACCCTTTAGGTAACAACCTTTTCATCCCCTTCCAATCCTTCTCATCCGCCCAGGTTTCACTCATCATAATCACGTCCCACTTTTCTAACTCCCGCCAGAAACCTTCATTCTTGTTCTTCAAGCCTGACACATTCCAGAAAGCTATTTTCACTTTTTTCTCCTCCCTTCCCTCCTCTATCCTCCTTACTTTTCTTCCGCCTTGCTTTTTGGAAACCCCCCTGTTTGCTCTCTAGCCTCTTTTGAATCTTCCTTTCTTCTATCTTTCTCAATCCTTTTTCCCTTTTTCCTTATTTCTTCTACTTCCTCGTCCCAGACCCACTCCTCCCCATTTATCCATAGTCTGTCTCGCCCTATCCATACCATGCATCCCTTTTTCCTCTCTATCCATGCTCTCTGTTCTATTTGCCATCTCCTTTTCCTCTCCCTCCAAGTCAAATCCTCTTCAATTCTCTCCCTTCTTCCTTTCAATAATTTTTTGTTCTCCATAATTTTCTTTTTCTCCTCCTCATTCCCTACTTTTACTACAAACATTCCTTCTTTTCCTTCCTTCGTCATTCCTAATCTCTTAACTCCTTCTACCCTTACCCGAATTCCAATATCTCTCAGCAGATTTTTGATTTCAATTTCCCCTGTTTCACTCTCTATTTTCAATCCCTTGACTACTATGTTATTTTTTCTCTTCGCCCTTTCTTCCCCTTCCAATCTTCTTTCGATCTCACTCAGTCTCTTCTTCATTCTTTCATTGTCATTTTGCACGTTATCACTCCCTTCTACTTTTTCCGCACTTTCTGTTCCCTTCCCCATATGCTCATTCCTAACTTCTAATTTGCTTACCCGTTCTTCCAGTTGTTTTATCTCCCTATTTGTCTGTTCGTCAATCTCTCTCTGTCTATTCTCTATGGCCTCTAGTTTACCCCATACCTTGTCTTTCTCCTCTTTCCAGAGTTTATCCCACTCTTCCCACTTTTCTCTTACTTTTCTCACTTCCCCCCTAACTTCTTTCCCCTGCCTATTCATATCTTCCAGACTCTTCCTTGTTTCCTCTCTAAACCCTTTTATGAGGGCCGCTAGCTTCTCAAACATCCCCCCATCCCCCCAATCTCTGTCTGGTGTTTTTCGTTTATTTTTCATTTTCTTGTTATCCTTGTCCCTTTCCGGATCATCTTCCCCTTCCTCTCTCTTCCTTTTATCTTCCCCTTCACTGCTAGTCACGTTCCCCTTTTTGTGCCATTCATCCAGACTCCTATTCGAGCCCGCTCTACCTAGCCTGTTGAGGCGCTGTAGGTTTGATGGTCTCCCGCGTTTCTGGCTCGTGCCTGAACCCCTTCTCTCCCTGGTCGGTGTCTCGAACGTCTCGTCATCGCTACTGTCAAATTCTCCCTTCTCCCCACTAACCACGCTCAAAACCTCGTCCGCTCTTGCTTCTTCCTCTCCCTGCCCTCCGGCGCCCGTTTGCGGGCTTCTTACCGTCGGCATCCCAGTATCCAACCTTACCCACTGTTCCACGACGCTACCCTCTCTTCACCTGCCTACCTCTTGCCCCCCTACCCGACAACCACCTTCTATACCTAACCTCAAAACAAAATTTGCACGTTTCAACTTTCCTTTCTCACAACTTATTTCCACCCTTTGCACACTTGCCTTCACTCACCCTTCTTCCTTTACCCCTGCTCTCCGCACTCACTGTCCTTTCTGCACCCACACACGCTGATTCCCTTCACCAAAGCCAAAAAACGCAACACTTGACACAAAAGAGTTCTCTCACGATCGGTACCGAAAACGGAAGCCAAGAAATGGAATAGTTAAATTTTTAGTTACAAAAATTAATTATCAATTAGAAAAATTAATTTTGAATTGAAAAATCTAATCTTCTACTAAGAAAGAATAATTTTCAACAAAATACATGAATTTGCAACTGAATATATTATTTTTTAATGGAATTTTTAAACAAAAAGGTAAATTTTCTATCAAAAAGACAATTTTCCAAGAAAATAGATGAATTTTCAAATAAAAAATCAATTTTCAACAAAAAATAGAATAGTTTAATTTTCAGTGAGAGAAATATGTTTTTAAGCGAATAAAATAAATTTTCAACGTCATAGGTACATTTCCAACCAAAGAAATAAATTTTTTATGAAAAAGATTAAATGTCTATAACAAAAAATTTCGAAAAGCGTTAAAAGAATTAATTTTCAATAAAAACATTCATTTTCAACCAAAGAAAAATTAATTTTTGATGAAAAACTAATTTTCTACCAAAAAAAGAATAATTTTTTAACAACATACATTGATTTTTAACCAAATATTTTAATTTTATTGGAACAATAATAATTTAAACAAATTCTCATCGCAAGTTCTTTTTACAAATGTGCATAGTAATGTTTTTTAAATAATTGATCTTTCAATAAAAAATATTGTTCTTGTATTGTTCTTTTGCATTGAGAAATATATTTTTTAATAATTGTTATTTCAAATTAAAACTATTATAATCATCTATTTCGTGAAAAATTTTACAATTTTGTTGCAAAAATATATTTTATTTTTGTGAACAATTTAGTTGCTCTGTTGAAAAATTCAATTATTCGGTTGAAAATTTCTTTTTACTCCATGTACATATTTTGTTGAAAATGCATTTTTTTTAATTCGACTACTTTGTTGAACTACTTTGTCGGAAATTATTTGTTTTGGTTGAAAATTCATGTTTTTAGGTAAAAAAAAATCAACTATTTAGTTAAAACTCCAACAATTTTGATGAAGAGTATCCTTTTCGGTTAAAAAATCAACAGTTTCGTAAAAAATTATTTTTTTTTTGTGAAAATGAATTATTCTGTAAAATGTTCCGCTACTTGGTTGACAAATAATTTTTTTTGCGAAATTCATTTAATTTGTTGAAAATTGGTCTTTCTTGGTAGGAAATTATTCCACCTGTTTAAAAATGTATGTTTTTCGTTGAAATGGTAATCTTCTTCAAGTCATTTGTAGAAAGCTTTGCATTTGTTAACAACAAATTGGTGAGGGTCTAATCAAAAACCTTTTTTAGTTTTTACAATTTTCGAAGGAAAAAGAAAAATTTGTTCGTTCTTCAATGATGCCAGATGTGTAGAAATAATCATCTTCTTCAAGTCTTTTGTAGAAACCTTTGCAGTTTTTCATGATGTTGTTTGTTTGCAGCTAATTGAACAGTTTGTGGGAAAATCATTTCGAAAAATATTTTGGTTAGATTGGTTGAATGAACAAGTATCCATTACTGGCTACTACCAGTGTTTGAGTTTATTTGTTGATGTTGTTTAATGACGCGATTCCATACAGATGTGTATCCTCTTCAAGTTATTGTTCATACAAATTTTTTGAAGGTCGACACAAAAATCTTCTTTGGTTCTTACGGTTTACAGAGGAAAAAGAAAAACCTTTTCCGTGTTCAACGATGCTAGATGAGTAGAAATAATCATCTTCTTCACGTCTTTTGTAGAAATCTTTGCAGTTTGTATGATGTTGTTTGTTTGAAGGTAATTGAACAATTTGTGGGAAAATCATTTCGAAAAATATTTTGGTTAGTTTAGTTGAATGAATAAGTATCCATTAGTGGCTTCTACCAGTGCTTGAGTTTATTTGTTGATGTTATTTAATGACGTGATTTCATACAGATGTGTAGCCTCTTCAAGTTATTGTTCATAAAAGATATTTGAAGGTCGACACAAAAATCTTCTTTGGTTCTTACTGTTTTCAGAGGCAAAAGAAAAACTTTTTTATTTTGCAACGATGCTAGATGTGTAGAACCCATTATCTTCTTCAAGTATTTTGTGGAAACCTTTGCATTTTTTTGTGTTATTATATGTTTGAAGACAATTAAGTAATTTCGTAAAATTATTTTGGTTAGACTGATGAGATGAATAAGTATCTATCAGTGGCTTTTACCAGTAAATGCGTGTATTTCTTGCTGTTGTTTAACGACGTGTTTCCATACAAATCTGTATCCTTTTCAAGTTATTGTTCACAAAAGATTTTTTGAAGGTCTGTATAAAAACCATTTTTGGTTCTTACGGTTTTCAGAGGATGAAGCAAAACTTTTCCCCTGTTCAACGTGCTAGATGTGTAGAAATAATCATCTTCTTCAAGTCTTTTGTAGAAACCTTCGCAGTTTTTCATAATGTGTGTTTGAAGCTCATTAAATAATTTGAGGGAAAATAATGTTAAAGTCATATTTTGGTTAGATTGTTTGAAGGAATAAATATAAATTATTGGATTCTAGTAATGTCTGCGTATGATTGTTGATGTTGTTTAACGACGCGATTTCATACAGATCTGTATCCTCTTCAAGTTATTTTTCACAAAAGGTTTTTGAAGGTATATAGAAAAATCTTCTTTGGTTCTTACGGTTTACAGAGGAAAACGCAAAACTTGTTCCTTATTTAACGATACTAGATATGTAGAAATATTTATCTTCTTCAAGTATTTTAAAGAAGCCTTTGCAGTTTTTGATGATGTTGTTTGTTTAAAGCTAATTAAATAATTCGAGGAAAAATAATTTCAAAGAAATATTTCGGTTTGATCGGTTGAATGAATAAGTATCCATCAGTGGTCTCTACCAGTGTCTGCGTTTATTTGTTGATGTTTGATGACGCGTTTCGATACAGATCTGTATCCTTTTAAAGTTATTGTTCACAAAAGATTGCTGAAGATTAAAAAAAAATTTAGATGTGTACAAATGATCATCTTCTTCAATTATTTTCAAAAAAACCTTAGCATTTTTGCATCATGTTGTATGTTTGAAGTGAATTGAATACATTCATAAAATTATTTTGGTTGGTCTGGTTAGATCAATAAGTATCAATTAGTGGCTTCTAGCCACTTAGTTTATTGATTGTTGATGTTCAGCGACGTGTTCCTATATAGATCTGTAGTCGTAGTGGTATAGAGATCGTATTCTTCTGTGAGCCTTTTATAAAAACCTTTTAAGTTGTTCACAATGTTTTTTTTTTTAACAATGACTTCAAGACGATGCAGATCTGTAGCGGAAATCGTTGCTTAACATCAACAAATAAACGCATCTCCTGGTAGAAGCCACTAATCGATATTTATTCATTCAACCACTATAACCAAAATAATTTTCCCTAAAATAATAGAAACAAATTTAAACCATATACCTGGGGAGTTTATTCAGATTTTAGATTGCAGAGAGTAAGAGCGATGACTATGAGGTTTTTTGAACTGCACCTATAAATTATCTAGTCTAGAGGAAACTTCTCGACCGTGACCCGAATCTTGCCGTGTGTAGATTCATTATCACAAGGCTTATAATCAGCCTTGTACATTTCTTCGCTTTTTTTTTCACCGGTCCATTGTGTTTCGCGCCCCTCGTATCTGTTTCACGATGCGCTCCCAACTCCGTTACACGACCTCTTAAACACTAGGTGCCCTTTCATCTGGTTTCCCTTGCGTGAGAATTTTCTGATTAAAATCGCCATAGAAAGCGAGAGATCCTATAAGAATTAAGTCGAGTGCTTAGCACATTTTATGAATGTATCTTATATTTAACTTCACTTTATAACCACATGCAACACGGAAGATCTGTATAAATACTCTATAATTTAGTGACAGTCTTTAACCACCAGTGAAACCATAATTTGCACATTATCAAATTATTATTCAATTTCACACTTGCATTACTTTTTCCTTCTTGTTTCTTCATTCATAATATGCAAGAAAAATGTTGTTTTTGATTCAACAAATTTAATAATAATAATCATAATTTAATATCGCTATCATCGTCAATAGGTTATCATCATAGTGATCGCCTTCAAAATTTATTTGAATCCACAAACAAATAAGTGCGTTTTTTCTGAAAAAATGATATGGAGGTTCGGCAAGTCCCATGAAGTTTATCATGTGCTTCCCATAAGTAAAAATGTTTTTAAAAATATTATTCGAAGGATCTTCAATATTAGGTCAATCGACTTCAGACTCAACATTTCTTTTAAAAATTAGCTATAGCATACAAATAAATAATTACTCCGTAAATAACACTTCCATAAGTCTATTTTATATGGTCCCGAAAAAACCCCATAAGAAAAAAATTGGGTTTTGCGAGTTTTTAGCGCTAATTATAATTATGTTGTGGTTTCTTGAACAGAAATCGTTTCTCATACATGAAATACTATTTATTGATAATTCGGTGTTTGAATGTATTGTTTACACAATTTATTATTGTTTTTTAGCAATTTTCTCTTGGAAAAGACCTAGAAAGTCGCGTTTTTTTCGAATTTTCCAAATTGTTTTCAACTTTTCAATTGGTTTGGAGCAATAATGAAATAAATTTATTATGAATAATTGTTTAAACAATCTATAATTATTTATAATAATATTTCTATAAAACAATGCTAGAATTACGCAGTTTTTTCTGAAGTAACTAACAATAATAATTTGTTTGAACAATTATGTTTAAGATTTTCATTTTGAATTAATGACAGCTTAATTCATACTAAGGAAAAAACTTTTTTTGAACTGTTGAATCCTCAAACAAAAAAGATTTAATTTCAATCAGTTGTATTTTTACCCCAAAAAAAATTAATATTTTATAAAAGAGACCAATTTCCGACAAAAAAGTTTACTTTCAATCAAACAAAGAAACATAAATTTTCATCTAAAATGATAAATCTTCAATGAATAAAATTACTTACAATTACCTACAAAGTTGTTTAACTTTGAACCAATTATTTAGATTTTTATTAAAAAATAAATAAAATAAAAAATATTTTGATTTTAAATGAAAAAGAGTTGAATTCATAAAAAAAAAGAATTTTCAGCAAAAAAGTTGAATCGTCAATAAAAACAGATTTTCGCTGAAAGCAAATACTTGCAATTTTAATTTTGAAAAAAATTAAGTTTCCACCAAATTAAAAAAAAAAAGTTGCTCTATTAACCAAAAAAAGATTTTTTAATCTAGAAACGAAAAAATGTAGATAAACTGTAAATTTCATTTATAAATTTTCTTAAAGTCTTCCCGATTTTTTTTGACAATTTGGGAAATTTTGAGAATCTTAAGAAAACTTTTTTTATCATCCTGAAACCTTTCAAAACCTTTAGAAAACTTCCAAATTTTTTTTCAAAATCTTCAAAAATCTACATTTCGTCTTTATTTTTTGAAACTCTTTCCAAATTTTAAATTGTTTTTCAAATTCTTTAAGAACTTCTAAATATTTTTGGAAATGATTCGAATATTCCCGAAAATTTGGCAAAATTTTGTGAAATAGAAAAAAATGCCTTCTAACCTTCCAGATTATTTTTGACAACATTTTTGAATTTTTTCAAAACTTTATTTCTTAAACTTACTCGAATTTTATTTGAATTTTGTAATCTTGCCAAATTAATTAATTTTGCTTTCAAATATTCGACACTCTTTTCCATAATTTTAGGAAATCATTAAAATCTTTCGAATTCTTCAAACATTTTCTATTGTAATTCAATCACAAAATAAAAAATCATTTGAAATTTTCCAAAGAATTTTGAAAAATTTTCTTCATTCTCTTTAAACCTTTTTAATTTTTTTAAATCTTCTCTTTGAAATCTTCAAAAATCTAGATTTAAAAATTTTTTTCCTGCTATTTTGAAATAAATTTGCATAAATTCTAAATATCTGAACCTTCCGAATTTTTTTCAAGAATTCAAGTTTTTCCAAAATTAAAAAAAAATGTTGCATGATTGAAAAAAATTGCCTTAAAATCGTCCAGATTCTTTTTCAACAATTTTGAAAATCTTTTTAAATTTTTTGGAGTATTTAAAAATAATATTTTCAAAACAAAAAATTATTTAAAATTTTTAAAATTTTCCTGGCAATGTTAAGAAAATGTTTTCATTCTTTTGAAATCTTTCAAAATTCTTAAAACGCTCCTAAATTTTTTGTGCGAAATTTTCAAAAATCTACATAAAGTTTTTAATTTTTTTAAAAATCTTCTCAAGTTTTAAATTATTTTTGAATACTTCAAAAACTTCTGAATATCTGTCAAACTTTCTAGAATTTCTTTTTAATTTTACAGTTTTTCAAAATTGAAAAATATTAGGAAATTATATGAAAGGTTTTTAAATCTGTTTTCTATTCTCTCTCAGAACTGATTTTTCAAAATGAAAAAATAATTGAAAAAATAATTTGTTATAAACAAATTGTATCAACAAATATACTCATATTATGGATTGTTCGTTCATAAAGTTATTTTCAACATTAAAATTACTTGCTTTCACCAAAAAGCTGATAATTTATAATGAAAATTAATTATCCGATATTATTTGTTTATTTTATAAACAAATTATATCGAAAAGAGCACAGCTTCGGCAATTATGAGGGAAAGGAAGTTTTCTTTCTTAATTTTCCACTCATTATTTTTCCAGAGATGTTGAGTAATGACAATTTATTTTTTGATATTATTTGTTAATATTATAAACAAATGCAGAGTTTCCGAATTTATAAGGAGAAATAATTTTTTTTCTCAATCCTTATGATGGTTAGACATCACTAGCAGTAAATTTGAAGACAATGAGAAAAAAGGCATCTTTTCCAGCTCATAAATACCAACACTGTGCATTTGTTTATATAATTTATTTATCAAATTTGGAAAAAATATCAAAAAACAAATTTTCATTCCTAAACATCACTGGCAATAGAAATTTGAGTGACATAAAGAGAAAAAAAAATTTTCTTTGCAAATGATGAAACTGTGCATTTGTTTATATAATTTGTTTATGAAATTAACAAATGAACAATCCATAATATTGTGTATTAGTTGATAAAATTTTTTAATAACAATTTATACCGTGGTTATATTATTTTTTAGTTTTATTCAAGATTTTTAATAACAATTTATCAAGGAATTGTTTCAAAATTAGAGAAAGCGTCTCATAGAGCTGATTTAATTATGTTTAAATAAATGCATTTTTTTGTGTGAGAGAGTAAGAATATATAATTCTTCAGAGTAGTGCATTGTTTGCTAAAAATAAACTAGAAAAGAGTGATAAGTAAGAATCATGAGATTTTATCTAATTGGAGAAAGGTGTTAATGTATTTTAAATGTTAATAATTTAATAATAATCTAATAAGGAACATTTAATTAGAAGAATATAATTTAATAATAAACAAACCATTAAAAATCAAATAAATGGCGGCTGTTTATCTAAAAGCATTGAAAGTCAATTTTTTATTTAGATTACAAAATTTTTACTTTGTATAAGTTTTTTTCATTAAAAATTATCATCTTTGAAAGAAAATCATCAACATTCCCAATTTTTAACAATTTCAGGTTACATTAGCGTTTTACACCAAAATTTAATATTTAAAAAAATCATAATTTGAACAAGATTTAGAATCTTTCAGCAAATGGAATGGTAATTTTCAATAAATAATTAGATTTTAAAGAATATTCAAAACTATGCACAACTATTAACATTTTCGATTACATTAGCGTTTTACACCAAAATTTAATATTTGAAAAAAATAATAAATATATTTTGAACAAGATTTAGAATCTTTGAACAATTTTGAATTATGTTCATTTTTTTCGTAAGAATGGTTATTTTTAATAAATAATTAGATTTCAAAGGATATTCACAGCTACTAACAATTTTCAGCTCCATTAGCGTTTTACACCAAAAGTTAATATTAATAAAATCATTATAATTTGAACAAAATTTAGAATGTTTTAACCATTTTTGTTGGTGTATTACACCAAAAATGGGTATTTTAAATAAAAAATCATTAATGCTCAAACAAAATTTGCAATTTTTGAACAATTTCAGATTGTATTGGTATTTTTAATAGAGAATCTTTTATTTCGAGCGAATATTATTCGATTTCAAAATGGTTTTACAATTTTTAAGAATTTTCGGTTATTTTTAATTTTTTGTCAGGCATTTACATTATTGTTGGAAAATCATTAGATTTCAAAGAAGATTAATCACTTTTGAACAAATTCAGGCTACGTTGGCATTTTACATCAAAAATTGGCAAGAAAAAAAAAATTATCCAAGCAAGATGTAAAAATTTTAACTAATTTTGTTTATGTTCGTGTTTATTATCAGAAATTGTTATGTTTAATAAATAAAAAATTATATTTTAAAAAATATTTACAACTTTTAAACAATTTTAGGTGATATTGGTGTTTTACACCGGAGATCGGCTATTTCAAAGAAAAATCAATCAATTGTAAAAATGATTTATAATTTTTAACAATTTTTTGTTATGTAAGTGTTTTTTGGCGAAAATTTGTATTTTTATGAAAAAAATCACAAGATTTTTCGGATTGTCATTATCATTCGCATTTTCGATAGAAGTTTCGATTTTTTTGTGTTCGCGTTTTTCACCGGAAATCAGTTATTAAACAAAATATATTAGGTTTAGAAGAAAATTTATAATCGATTTTTTTCTAATTAATTTTTAAACTAAAAATTCAACTTTCTTCAGTTAAAAATAATCGTTTTTAGTTGGAAATTCGCCTATTAAGTTTTTTATTGAGAATTCATTTTTTTTTTGAAAATTTAACCACTTGATTAAAAGTTAAACAACTTTGTTAAAAATTCATCACGTTGGTTCAAGATTCTAATATTTTGTTCAAAATTTATTTTTTGCAACTAAAAATTCAACTATACCATAATTTCTTAAAAATTTAATGTTCGCCTTTTTTGGAAAAAATGAATCTTCTTGATTTGAAATGTAATCCATATCTTTTGTTGAAAATTCAAATATTTGGTTGAAAATTATTGTTTAATAACACAAAATTTCAAATAAAAATTCAACTATTATATTATTATTTGAAAATGTATCGTTTTTCCTCAGAAATCAAAAAATCAGCTTAAAATTTATTTATTTTGTTGTCAATTCGCATTTTTAGTAGAAAATTAATCTTCCTAATTTGAAATTCAAATACTTAATAGAAAGTTAAACGACCTTGTTGAGAATTCGTTTTTTTTTTGTTGTTGAAAATCAGTTTTTTAAACATTTTTATTTTTGCATTAAAATAAAACTGTTCAGTTGAAAATTAATCTACTTTTAGTTAAATTCAATTTTTTTTATTTAAAACTAAAATCGATGGTTCTAAATTCGTCTTTTTTGGTAGAAAATTAATCTTTTTGTTTGCAAATTTAACTGTTTGGTTAAAAGTTGAACTACTTTGTTAGAAATCCAATTTATTATTTAAAAAGTCATCTCTTTATTTAAAAATTTAACTATTCTAATGAAAATTTCTTTCGAACGAAATTAATTTTTTTGCATGAAAATTGTACGACTTTGTTCGAAATCCATTCAAAATTTATTTTTTGTTTGAAAATCAATATTTTCTACTGCAAATTTATTTATTTCATTTTCGGTTGAAGATTGATCATTCTTAGAGTGAAATTCAACGATTTGGTTGAAAATTAAGTTTTTGGTAGAAAATTAATATTTTTGGATGAAGATTTTTTTTTGTTGATAAAAGTGTAACTGAGTGACAACTAAAAATCTGTTCAATTTAAGGATTTAATAATTTATTCAAAAATTCATTTTTTTTAAGATTCTTTAATTTAGTTGACAGTTCAACTATTTGCTTGGAATTTTTATTATCGTGTTAAGAAATTAACTATTTTGTTGAGAATTGAAGTATTTTGTTGAATATTTTTTTTCATAGAAAATACGCCCTTTTGTATTGAAAATTTAACAGTCTTCCAAAAGATTTCAAATTTAATAATTCAATTATGTTTTAATGTGATTCTGTGGTTCCAAATTGAACTATTTTGTTGATAATTAAATTTTTTGTTTGCAAATTTACTATTTTGTTGAAAAGTCATCTTTTTGATCGAAAATGAAACTGCTTCTTTGAAAATTCATCTTTTTAGTTTGAAAATTCAACATTGTTTTAAAAAATATGTTTTTTAGACATGAAGACCACTGTTTATAAAATTCGTTTCTCTTGCTTAAAAATTGAACTATTTCGTTATGAACAAAACTGTTTGGTCTCAAATAAACTCTTTTATTTGTTGAAAATTAAAATATTTTGTTGAAAAATCATCATGTGACATCTGTTAAAATACTATCTCCGCATGTTCTGTGAAGTGTTCAAAATATCAAAACGCATTTTTTGAACAGCCCCAAAAAATAATCGCGTGCACGTTTTTTTCTAGTGACAAATAAGCAGTGTCTTTTATTAGTCACATTTTTGAATTTAACTTTAGAAAATTGAAAAATTACACAATTTTAACAAACCTAGAGCAGAAAAATAAAAAAAATTAATAAGATTTCCCACGATTGGTGGAATAACCTTTCTGAAGTTCAGCAACCGATTAGAGATGAATCACAATTGTGGTTCATCTCTTGGGAATATTGAGTTGTACTATGCAGAGGAGGTAGGCCGATTGTCGTAAGCCCACTTACCTACATTAGTCGTGAGGCTTTGGTCGTTTCGCGAGTAGGTAGGCACTCGAGTACTTGTGTAAGATGTTTGTGTACACATTCACACTCATTTTCTCATAAACTAACACAAAGTTAAAGAAAACACATTACCGGTTCCAACACTTTCAAACCTCACAATCACATTATCACACGCATACATTCGCAGGTTGGTAATCCACGTTCCAGAAATAGGAGCGCGGTAGTAAAAGTTGAGGAAGATCCGAGAGAATAAGATCTTCCGAAGGAAATGCAAAATCAAATCTCTCATCAATAAACAAACAGATATTTCTTTAAGAAACTTTCTTTTATTCCATCATGTTTTTTTCATAAGAATATAGTCGAGAGAACCCAAATAAGGAGGGAAAAATTTGTTGGGTGTTGTTTAAAATAGTTAAAGTAGGGACTTTATATTTAAATAAGAATTTGAAAGTGATGTGTGTTTTTTTTCTTAATTGAAAAAATGAAAGAGGATTCGAAAACGTGATTGAGAAAAGAGTGGAAGGAAGTTGGAAGAGAGCTTATCCAATTTACAAATGAATTTAGATTGACAATGGTAATTTCGAGTGTTTTAGAACAGGTATTGTGCTCCTTTAATTGGAAGTGTCTACAAATAAGATAAAGTGAAAAAGAATTCTGAAAAGGAATTGCGAATGAAACGTGTTTTCACAACAAAAAAACAGAACATAAACTTTACATCGATTTCCGACGAAAGATTCTTTGCAACAAAAATTAAACTTCATAGGATAAACTTTACACAAATATCGGTGATGGTTAAGGATTTAGTTTAGTTTTGATAATAAAGTAATTGAAATAGGGCTTAGAAATTTTTAGGATGTGGCTTACAAAAATTAAAGTAGGGAAATTATATTTTGATTAGAATTTAGGAGTGATTTAATTTTCTCAAATTACAGAAACTGGAGAAGGATTCCAAGATTCTTTAGATGGAAGTGAGGATGGAGGGTTTTAGAATTGGTATAGTGATTTTTGGGTTGGAAGAGGCAATGGAACTAATGGTTTAAACTCGGGTTTAAACATACTGAAGTGAGGACATAATATTTAAATTGTTACTTGAAAATAATTTGTTGTCTACAAATTACACAATGTGAAAAAGGATTCACAAAGGAAATTGCAGAATAAAAGTGTTTTGGAATAACCTAATGTGTTTTTGTGATGGTAGAGGATTTAGTTTATTTTTGATAATAAAGTAATTGAAAGAGGGCTTAGAGATTTTTAGGATGTGGCTTACAAAAATTGAAGTAGGGAAATTATATTTTAATTAGAATTTGTAAATAAAGAAATTTTTTTAAATTACAAAAACTGGGAAAGGATTCGAGTGAGGAATTAGGAAAAGAGTGGAAGGAAATTGGAAGAGAGCTTCTTTTATTTTCAAATAAATTTAGGTTGACAATGGTAATTTCGAGTGTTCCATAGAAGGTAGTGTCATTCTTTAGTTTGAAGCGTGAACGGAGGTTTTTAGGATTGGTAAAGTGATTTTTGGGTTGGAAGAGGCAATGAAGCTAATGGTTTAAAAATATTGAAGTAGGGATATAATATTCAAATTATTTCTAGTGAATAATTTGTTGTTCACAAATCAGACAAAGTGAAAAAGGATTCGGAATGGTGATTGCGAAAGAAAATTGTTTAGATAGCCTAATGTCTTTTTTTGATGGTAGAGGATCTAGTTTATTTTAAATAATAAAGTGATTTAAAGAGGACTTAGAGATTTTTAGGATGTGATTCACAAAAATTAAAGTGGAGAAATTAGATTTTGACTAGAATTTAGGAATGATTTAATTTTCTCAAATTACAGAAGCTGGAAAAGGATTCGAATAAGTAATTGAAAAAGAGTCGAAGGAAGTTGGAAGAGAGCTTTTTTGATTTTCGAATGAATATAGAATGACAATCGTAATTTCGAGTGTTTTAGAACAGCTAATGTGATTCTTCACTTGGAAGCGAGGATAGAGGTTTTTAGGATTGGTAAAGTGATTTGTCGGTTTGAAGAGGCAATGAAGTTAATAGTTTGAAAAAATCAAAGAAGAGACATAATATTTGAATTAATACTTTGAAATGATTTGTTGTCTACAAATTAGACAAAGCGAAGAAGAATTCAAGAAGCTGATTGCAAAAGAAAAGTTTTTTAAAACAGCCTAATGTGTTTTTGTGATGGCAGAGGATTTAGTTTATTTTGGATAATAAAGTACCTACATAATTGAAAGAGGGCTTAGAGATTTTTAGGATGTAGCTTACAAAAATTGAAGTAGGGAAATTATATTTTAATTAGAATTTGTAAATGAAGTAATTTTTTCAAATTGCAAAACCTGGGAAAGGATTCGAATGAGCAATTGAGAAAAGAGTCGAAGGAAGTTGCAAGAGAGCTTCTTTCATAACGGAATGAATTTAGATTGACAGTGGTATTTCGAGTGTTTCAGAACAGACAGTGTGATTCTTTAGTTAGAAGCGGGGATGAAGGTTTTTAGGATTGATAAAGTGATTTTTGGGTTGGAAGAGGCAATGAAACCAATGGATTAAACATATTGAAGTAGGGAAATAATATTCAAATTATTACTAGTGAATAATTTGTTGTTCACAAATCAGACAAAGTGAAAAAGGATTCGGAAAGGTGATTCGCAAAAGAAAAGTGTTTTAGAATAGCCTAATGGGTTTTTGTGATGGTAGAGGATTTAGTTTATTTTTAAAAATAAAGTGATTGTAAGAGGGCTTAGAGATTTTTAGGATGTGGTTTACAAAAATTGAAGTAGAAAATTATGTTTTGATTAGAAATCAGAAATGACTGCATTTTTTCAAATTACAAAAACTGGAAAAGGATTCGAATGAGTAATTGAAAAAAGAGTCGAAGAATGTTGGAAGAGAGCTTCTTTCATTTTCAAATGAATGTAGATTGCCAATGGTAATTTCGAGTGTTTTAGAACAGGCAATGTGAATCTTTAGTTGGAAGTGAGGACGGAGGTTTTTGGGATTGGTAAAGTGATTTTTGGTTTGGAAGAGGCAATGAAGTTGATGGCTTGAAGAAAATTAAAGGACATACATAATATTTGAATTATTACTTTGAAATAATTCGTTGTCTACAAATTAGACAAAGTTAAGAAGAATTCAAGAAGCTGATTGCAAAATAAAATTTTTTTAAGATAGCCTAAGGTGTTTTTGTGATGGTAGAGGATTTCGTTTATTTTTAAAAATAAAGTGATTGGACGAGAGCTTAGAGATTTTTAGGATGTGGTTTACAAAAATTAAATTAGGCAAATTATATTCTAATCAGAATGTGGAAATGATGTATTTTTTTCAAATCACAAAGAGTGGAGAGGGATTCGAATAATTAATGGAAAAAAGAGTCGAAGGACATTGGAAGAGAGCTTCTTCAATTTACAGAGTAATTTAGTTTTTTAATGGCAATTTGAAGGGTTTCAGAATAGATGGTGTGATTTTTAGTAAGAAGTGGGAATGGAGGATTTAAGAATTAGTAAAATAATTTTTGGGTTGGAAGAGACAATGAAGGTAATGGTTTAAACATATTAAAATAGGGACAGAATATTCAAATTATTACTTGAAAATCATTTGTTGTCTACAAATTAGACAAATTGAAAAAGGATTCGGGAAGGTGATTGCAAAAGGACAGTGTTTTAGAATAGCCTAATGTGTTTTTGTGATGGTAGAGGATTTAGTTTATTTTTGATAATGAAGTAATTGAAAGAGGACTTCAAGATTTTTAGGATGTGGTTTACAAATATTACAGTAGGGACATTATATTTTAATTAGTATTTGGAAATGATGTAATTTTTTCGAATTACAAAAATTGGAAAAGGATTCGTATCTTGATTTAGTTTCAATTTTATGAATGGAAGGAAGTTGGAATAGAGCTTCTCTTATTTTAAAACAAATGTAGATTGACAATGGTAATTTCAATTGTTTTAGGACAGGTATTGTGCTTCTTTAATTGGAAGCGAGGATGGACGTTTTTTAGGATTGGTGAAGTGATTTTTGGGTTGGAAGAGGCAATGAAGCTAATGGTTCAAACATATTGAAGCAGGGACATAATATTTAAATTTTCACTTGGAAATAATTAAATGTCCACAAATTAGATACAGTGAAAAAGGATTCGGAAAGGTGATTGCAAAGAAAAAGTGTTTTACATTACCCTAATGTGTTTTCGTGATGGTAGAGGATTTAGTTTATTATTAATAATAAAGTGATTGAAGGAGGGCTTAGAAATTTTTAGGATGTGGTTTACAAAAATTAAAGTGGGGAAATTATAGTTTGATTAGAATTTAGAAATTATTTAATTTTCTCAAATTACAAAAACTGGAAAATGATTCGAGTAAGTGATTGAAAAAAGAGTGGAAGGTAGTTGGGAGAGATCTTCTTTCATTTTCAAATGAATTTAGATTGACAATGACAATTTTGAGTGTTTTAGAACAGGTAGTATGATTCTTTATAGGTGGAAGCGAGGATGGAGGTTTTTAGGATTGGTAAAGTTATTTTTGGGATGGAAAAGGCAATTGAGCTAATGGTTAAAAGGCAATTGGCCTAAAATGTTTTGTGCTAGAAAAGGATTTAGTTCATTTTTGGGTCCCTTCAGATTGAAAATGGCGATTGTAAGGAGGACTGGAGGATAAGGCTTCTTCAATTTTCCAATTAATTAAAGTTTTCAACAGTATTTTAAAGTGTTTCAGAATAGCTAGTGTGATTTTTTGTTTGAAACGGGGATGCAGGTTATTAGGATTGGTGAAGTGATTTTTGTTTTAGAATTGGCAATTAAGTTTATAGTTGAAATAAATTAAAGTAGGGACCTTATATTTTAATAAGAAATTGCAATTTTTTTTAAATCACAAAGTGAAAAAGGATTCGGAAAGCTGATTGCAAAAGGAAAGGGTTTTAGAATAAGCTTAAGTTTTTTCGTGATGAAAGAGGATTCAGTTTTTAGGATTGGTAAAGTGATTTTTGGGTTGGAAAAGGCAATGAAGCGAATGGTTGTAGCAGATTGAAGTAGGGACCTAATATTTGAATTAGAAAATAAGAATAATTTGTTTTTTAAAAATTAGAAAAAATTAAAAAAAGATACGGAAAGGTGATTGCAAAATATAAATGTTTTAGAATAGCCTAATGTGTTTTTGTGATGGTAGAGGATTTAGTTAATTTATAATTGAATTCAAATGTAGAACAGTAATTGGAAGAGTGCTAAAAGATTTTTAGGATGTGGTTTACAAAAATTAAAGTATGGACATTATGTTTAAAATATAATTTGTAAATGATGTTATTTTTTAAATTAGAAACAATGAAAAAGGATTCGAAAAAGTGATTGGAAAAAGAGTCGGAGGGAGTTGGAAGAAAGTTTCTTTAATTTTTAAATGAATTTAGATTAGAAACAATAAGTTGGAGTGTTTCAGTATAGGTAGTGTGATTTTTCAGTTAGTAACGGGGATGGAAGTTTTAGGGATTGACAGAGGGATTTTTGGTTTGACAGAGGCAATTAAGCTAATAGCTTAAACAAAGTTTTTTTTTTCAATTTAAAGTAAATAAATAATAGATTGACGCCTGCAGCTGGAAGGAGGTCTGGAGATTTTCAGAATGGTTGGAGTGATTTTTGAGTTTGAAGAGAGGGTGAAGATTTTTAGAATTGGTAGTCTGATTTTTGGTTGCAAGAAAGGATTGAGTTTTTCAGGATCAGCAGAATAATTTTTAAGTTGGAAGAGTTTTCGTTGAAATTTTAAATAAAGGGGATTGTTAGGATTGGTAGTTTGATTTTTGGTTAGAAATAGAAAGTGAAGTTTTTTAGGACAAAAGGTGTGTTGTTTAAGTTAGCACAAAGTTTATTTTCATTTAGGATAAAACATTTGCAAGACCGATTGAAAAAGGGTTGATTGTTTCATGATAGGTTGTCTGATTTCTCCTAATTGGAAAAGGGTTTACTTGAATATAAGTTAATTAAAATCAGTCAAAGTAGTTGGAAAGCTTAATTGTAATTGGCTATACCACAGAATATTCATTAGTAACTTGACTCTTCAGTTTCACTGTTTAATTTCTAACAAGAAAGAAGATGACCAAAGAATGAAGAATAAAGGATGCTTTGTGGTAACATAACATTTTTTACAAGTCTATGAGTAATGAGGATTTCATTATACAAAGAGGAAATATCTCTTGCTTGTTTGCCTCTTCTTCATCGTCGCTTATTCACTTTCGTCTTTAGCTCCAAGCTTCTGAAAGAACTCGGTCATCCGTACAATAGCCTAACAATTTATAGCTATATTGTTCTTTACTATACTATCCTATACTGTACTATATACTACTATATTATACTATACTAAACAATGAAAGTTATGTGAGTGTATCTACTTTGTAAGTACTTGTACCTATTATGTGAATACTCTTCGTGAACCACCTGCTTGGCGCTTATTGTATGTCACGTGCACGCATAATAGGTATGCGGCAGTAAACACACTTTATTCCCCGAACCATAAATGGAACGTAACGTTCGCAAGGCTCTCTAGCAATGATGATAACGACCCTCGCACTATTAACTTATGAGAAAACATCATTCACATCCTTTGAAAAATCCCGAATAATGATTTCACTCGAACCTATTTAAAAACAGGATTTTTTCATTTTTGGAAAAGAATACTAAGAACAGAAACTAAAGCCATAACACTTTCTATGATGAGCTTTTGAATTATTCATTTATGGATGCCCAACCCTAACCATTCCCGAGTTCTTAAGTAATACCATAACAAATGCAAAATTTACTTTCCGGATGGGCATTCCTCTCCGCTAGAGCAACTAGAAAGGATAATATAATTGCCACAAATAACTGAAGTTATGGATCAATGATTCCTAATACAGCGGTCAGTACCTTCAGCAATCAGAGCTAATTCAAAATAAAATAATATATCCAATATAGAGAAAGGATAATATTCTTTGGAGAAAGTGTTTTAGGGAATGAATTATTATTCACTTCTCCTTTTATAAACATTTCCAATTCAAATTCTCTTCCAGGGGCTGTCGCTGTTGCTCTTGCTCACCTACTTCTCCAGCATCCAATCCAAGAACATCAGGGATGGCCCGAATCTTCGACAAAGACACGCCAAAAGAGCTACTCTCAGCGAATTTTTGCAGCCTCCAGCTCCAGCTAATTTCATAAGAAATCATCCACTCACAGATTTGGCACCTCCGCTCCTACCACCCCCGCCTCCCTCATCCATAAGAACCGGAAGGTATGTCGCTGACCCAAGACCTGAAGATCGTCCCTCGAGAGGATATTTTTCGAGATTACTAGGCTGGCTCAATCCTTGGTCTTCTGATGGTGGTCTTGAACCACCACCACAAAGTTTTGCCAGAAATCCAACGTAAGTTTCAATTCTATTCGCATTATTATATTTTTCTCAACGCAGAGTATAGAAGATCAAAACTCTGATTCCAGGTACCAAGAAGAGGGTCCACCTTCCATACAAAATGGACCATTCCAAAATGAAAAAAGTTGCAACCCCTGTAATGAAGTTCCTTGGATCCCTATCAGAGGCTTCGCTGATGGACCTTTAAATCGTTTCCCTCCGAATTTTAACATCTTGAGGGATGGGTACTACCAGCCCACACCCTCTCAAGAAGTTCGCCAACCGGATTTTTCTTATTCTCCGAATCTTTACCCTGGAGGAGTTAACAACCTTCCACTACCAAATCCACATATTTATCCTGGGGTTGTGCCTCCTTTGTATAAGAGTGAACCCTTCGCCCCTGGGGGTTCTTATTCCAGAAATAAAGATTTGCCTGAAAATGATTTCCATCATGGTCAGGAGACGGGGAATTCTGGGCCAATAGACAGTGGAGGTTCTAGTACGAATGTACAGGAGATTGTTGATGTTCAAGGTCAAGGAACCAAGTTCCAGGAAGACCGAAATCAGCAGGTTCAGGCTCAAGAAAATCAGAATCAAGGCGGTCAAGAACAAAGCCAGAATCAAGACATTCAAGAACGAAATCAGGCTCAAAGAATCCAAGAAGTAAATCAGAATCAGGGAATCCAACAACAAAATCAGAATCAAGGGATCCAACAACAAAATCTGAATCAAGGGATCCAACAACAAAATCTGAATCAAGGGATCCAACAACAAAATCTGAATCAAGGGATCCAACAACAAAATCAAAATCAAGGAATCCAAAATCAAAATCAAGGAATCCAACAACAAAATCAGAATCAATGGAACCAGGAACAGACAATTCAGAATCAAGGGATCCAACAACAAAATCGTAATCCAGGGGTTCCAATCCAGAAAATCCAAAGTCCAGTGATTCAGAAACATCAAAATCAAGTCCACCAATCCGAAAACCATTTCCAGACTCAATCAGAAATTGTCCCATCAATCGGAGGACAAATTTCTTCAGAGCAAATTCACTTTGAAAAATCATCTCTGGTTGATCTAACAATTTCTTCAACGTCTTCGCCTCCCTTGACCTTTACTCAATCAGTTACGACTCCCTCGAATATAAGAAAGGTTCCAGACTCTTCGACAAGATCCTCGAGCTTAATAGACTACCTTGTCTCTAGTTATGATGATAGAATTCCAACAACTGCAGCAACTGGAACAGGACAAACTGGAACAGGACAAACTGGAACAGGACAAACTGGAAGAGGACAAACTGGAACAGGACAAACTGGAAGAGGACAAACTGGAACAGTACAAACTGGATTCAGACCAATTGGATCAACTGGTTCGGATCTAGCGAATCAAGGTCGAAGTGAAGAAAGCTATGGGCCTAAAGGATACAATGAAAACCAACCATTTTTGGAAGCCTTGATGGAGTCATATTACAATTTTAAGAGAGAAGAAGCAGCGCTAAACGCTTCTAGAGCGAGTGCCACAAATTCAGCAAGTTCTGGCACTAGTGGGGAGGATTTCTTATTGGCAACTCCATCAAGTAGAGCTGTTAAGAGAAACAAGCAGGTGAGTGACGATTTGAAGATGGGATATGCTGAACGGAAAATAATGTTTGTCATCGACACTTTCTCTGTCTTATGAATAGAGGATTGATTTGCTACCTTGCTTTCTGATTTTGCTTTAACGTTAATAGATGAAAACATCATTTGTGAAAGTCTGGGGGCAATTTGCATTATAATAATAAATCATAACTGCCTGGATTCTCTAATAAGAAAGTTTCAAGGTCGTGGATCCTGGAGCACAAATTCTTCAAATTTTTCAAATTTTTCTGTCTTAGGTGCAGATTATTATTCCTTATACTGCTGAAAATACTCCGAGTCGTTTCCAATCTTTGGATGAAGATATAAATGGAAGAGCTTTGGAGTACCATTTTCCAAGAAAAGCATCTTCCCGGAGTTATATCAATCATTTTGATGATAATGTTGTGGCTCAAGAATCAAAAGTTGTTGCTGTAACGTCACTTCCAGATATTTCTTCTACTGTTTTATCAGCAGAAAAGGGAAAAAATAACTCTATTGATGTACAGAGGCTACAGAAAAACATCGATAACTGGACGATTCAGGTTTGATATTTTGATTTGATTGAGAATTGTATTATCACATAATTTTTAATCAAAAATTAAAATTTCTAATAACTTTATTTAATTTTGAAAAAGAGTCTATAAAATTTTTAATTAATTTTTTTATTTTACTGGAGTTTACCAGAATTTAGGAAAAATTTGAGTCAGTTCAAAATATACTTTAAACTTTAAAAATTTGAATGAAATTTGAACTGACTCAAATTGACTTTAAGGATATACATTTACAATGTTCAAAAATCTTCAAATTATAAATAATATTCCGAATTAGTTTTTTTTAATTCTGCTGAATTGAAAAAATTGCATTAAAATCTTCCAGAGTATTTTGCAGCAATTTGAAAAATATTTTGAAATCTTTTAAAATATTTTCAACTGTTCCATTAAAATTAAGTTTTAAAAATAAAAAATCATTCAGAATTTTTCTAGAAATCTGAAAAAATGACTTTTTATTCTTTCGAAATGTCTCAGAATTCTTCAAAAAACTTCTACATTTTTTTAGAAATCTACAAGAATCTACGTTTGGCTTTCATCATTCAAAAAAGCTTTTCAACAAATTATTTTGTTGACCTCTAAAATAATTCTAATTTTTTCTAAATTTTTTCTAAATTTTTTCAAACATGCTGTCAAATCACAAAAATTGCCTTAAAATCATGCAGGTTGTTTTTCAACGATTTTTTAAATTTTTTCAACTCTTTTTGAATATTATCTTAAAATTAAATTTTCGAGATAAAAAATCATTAAAAATTTTTCCCGGAATCTTAAGAAAAATTTTTTTAAACCTTTTAAAACCTTTCAAAATTCTTGAAAGGCTACATTTTTTCAAAATATATATTTTGTTCCAAAATTTTGAAAATCTTTTCGAATTTGAAAGTTTTTTTTTAATGTTTTAAAATTCTTCGAATTTTTTCTACTTTTTTTCCAAATCCTGTGCAATTAAAATTGGCCGAAAGGTTTTTCTAATTATTATTAAAAAATATTGGAAATTTTCAAAAATTTTTCAAAATAATTTGTTTAAACATTATTTTTAAATTAATTTTTCAAAATGAAAAACTGTCAAATTTTCGAGGGAATCTTATGTATTTATTCTCTTGAATTCTTTCAAAATTCTTAAAAAGCTTCTGCTTCTTTTTTTTTTAATCTTACAAAATCTACATTTTGTTTGATGTTTTTTTTTAATTTTTTCGAACTTAAAATTGCTTTTTAATCTTTCAAAATTGTCCTGAATTTTTTCCTAAAATTTTTAAAAATTGCCGAAGGATCTTGCAGATTCTGTTTAAAAAAGTTTGAAAATATTTTCAAATCTTTTAAATATTCTTTTCAAACATTCCCTTCAAATGAATTTTTGAAAATACAAAATCATTAGAAATTTTCCCAAGAATCTTATGAAATTTTTCTTATTTTCTATAAATGTTAAAACTGTTTTAAAATCATTTGAAAAAAATGGGAATTTAGGTGGGCAGAGAGAAATGTGAAAAATATTGACGTAGATAGATACAGAATACGATGAAATTGAAAAAGGGGATTGAAAAAGATAGACGGGAATTGCGACCGACAGAGATAGAAAAAGATTGGCATGAATAGATGAAGGATAGGATGGAATAGAGAAGAAGGGATTGAAAAAATAAACGTGAATTTAGATTGGCAGAGATAACAAAAATTAACTTCGATAAATAAAGGATAGGATAAAACAGAAAATAGGGGATTGAAAAGTATAGACAGAAATTGGGATTGACAGAGAGATAGTGAAAGATTGGCGTGTATAGATTAAGAGTAGGATGAGATAGACTTTGATACATGTAGTATAAGATGAGATAGAGTAGAGGGAATTAAAAAAGATAGACGGGAATTCGGACAGAGATAGAGAAAGATTGAATTGAACATAAAGGATAGGATGAGATAAAGAAGAGGGGATTGGAAAAAATAGACGTTAATTTAGATTTCCAAAGAGATAGAAAAAGATAGACGATGATAGATCTATGATACGAAGATATAGAGAGATATAGAGATATAGAGAGGTATTGAAAAAGATAGATGTGAATTCAAAATCGAAAAATGGATAGAACAAGATTGAAATGAATAGATAAAGAATAGGATGAGATAGAAATGAGGAGAATAAAAAAGATAGAGTTGAATTTAGATGAGTGAAGAGATATAATAGGATACATTTTCTCTATCTCTTTCTATCATAAAAATTCAAAGGTATTCAAAAAGATAGGATCTCTATCTTTTCATTTCCAGCCGGGATTTTTTTTTTTTTTTTTTTTTTTTTTTTTTTTTTTATTGTAATTTTGTTGACTACGACTTTTTATCAAAATAATATTTGGGAAATGACAAATTTTTCTAGGAATATTCTAGTGCTATGAGAGCCAGTACAGTTCTACCAAATGCAACACGTCCCTATCTTTCACAATCCAAAAAAATTCCCAATGAATATTTGACGACAGCGGAACCGAACAATACCTCTGACGAAATTCATGACTTTGGAGACCACAAAAACGTGACTTCCTTCGACATATCTAGAGTGACCCAGGTAAGACAAACACCATTTTTTTGTTTTTTAAAAAAAAAAAAAAAAAAAAAAAAAATTATTTGTCTCTTGACTAGTCGCAGACCGCAAGGGGGCGGAAATACACGAGTAAATTATCTGAAGAAATGTAGAAATTTTCAATTTTGAATGAAAATATAATTGAATTTCAAATAAAAATATTAACATTTCAGGCCTCGTACTGATGACACTATTTTTACTTTTTTATCAGTACTACTATTTTGCAAAAAAAAATGACACTAACGCTACTACTTTCGCAAATTTGTTACTAATACAACTATTTTTTCACGTTGCCTTTGAAAATATTTTCAACCTTCTTCGCTGATTGGCTAAAATAACATCCGCCAATACAAAATCCGAAATTTCCAAAGTTTTCAAAATTTCAATAATTTTTAAAATTGAACTGCAGTTTAAATACTAAAAATTGAACAATCCATTTTTGAAGACGATTTTGAAACTGTTCGAAATTAAACTATTTTAATTTTTAAAAAAATCAATAGATTAATAATTAAACTCTTTGAATATTTCAATCTAACAATATAAAATATTTCATTTTTAACCCATTCAATTTGTAACTTTTTACTTTTCAATAATAAAGGTTTTTTAATATTATTTACCTGGATGAAAAATTTCGTTTGAAAATGTGCGTACTATTACAAAAAATTACCAAAAAATATTCTCGAAAATAGAATTTTTAATTTTTAAAATATATAAAGGAAGATCGAGATAAATCAGTAAACGCCCCAGAAGAAAGAAAATTCTCCCAAAAATTTCTCCAAACCTAATAACATTTTTCGAGCAAACCCTGCAGGAATGAATTCAGCACTAATTTATTTCGAAATTAAAAAAAAATTTATATTACTCTTATTTTGAAACAAAATTTTTCATCCAGAAATATATTTTTTGAATTATGTTAATTTTAAATTCAAACAACAATTTAAAAAAACTTTTAATGTCAAGAAACAATTATTCCTCAATGAAAATATTTAATTATTGTAGTTTCAGTAAATAAATAATATTCTTGGAAGAAGAATTGTTTAATTGCTCAAATTTGGGAATTTTTATTTCGGATATATTTTTTTTTAAATTTTTCTGTATCGGGAATTATTTTTATTTAACGTTTAAATAAAAAATGTCTCAAATTTGAAAGTTTAAAATTCAAAAGAGCTCAAATTGAGTGCTTTAATTTGCAGTTTAATTTTGAATTATTTGAATAAAAAACTTTCAGCCTTTTAGAGTTCGAATTTTTCAATTTCAATGATCGTGAAAATTTTAAGTAAACCGTGAAATGATTGAGAAATTTTTTTCTCGAGTTAAGCCGCTGCCCTGATTATAGAAACCTTTAAAGATCAAAAAAATTCAAATCATTTTGAACGATTTCAGAAATTTAAAAGATTTGGAAGTTTTCAAGAAATTATACAATATTTGAGAAATTCAAAGGATTTTGGAAGAAATTAAAAGATTAGGTAAGATTGTAAGGAATTCCAAAGAATTAAATGAGATTCAAAAATTGTTGAGGGTTTTCTGAGGATTTTCTGAGGATTTTTCAGGATATCAAAAAATTTCAAACGATTTTAAAAAGGTATTCAGAATATGAAAAAATGGATGGAAATTTTCTTTAAAAAGTCGTATCTTGGGAAAAAATTGAAATAAATAATTTTCTTCTCAGCAGCTTGTAGTGCAATCTACAATTTTTGAAATTAGTAAGGATTTTTCAAATAGAGAAACAAATATTAATTTAAAATATAAAAAATTGAATTTTTGAAAATGTCTGTAAAGAAACTTCGCAATTTTTAAAAATGAACGAAATCGAGTACATTTTTTGGAAAAAAAATGGAAATGAAATTTTCTTTAAAAAACTACCTTGGACTTTGATGATAAATTTGAGAACATTAAATTACTATTTTTCTAAATTTAAGATA
The DNA here is from genome assembly GCA_932178445.1 of Andricus quercusramuli. NCBI lineage: Eukaryota > Metazoa > Arthropoda > Insecta > Hymenoptera > Cynipidae > Andricus > Andricus quercusramuli. The sequence goes on along the minus strand of CAKNXH010081115.1, from coordinate 1,045 downwards.
TTGGGACGACTCTAAAATTTGCAAAAAAAAGAAAATATTTGAATTAGACAATTCCCGAATTTAATCAATCAAAAAAATTTGGTTTTTTCAATATTATTTATTTATCGAAAATAAAATAATCAAATATTTTTTTGAAGGAAAATTTTTTCTCGATGTTTGAAGATCTTTTAAAATTATTGTTCGAATTTGAAATAACCAAAATTGAAAAAATCTATATGTTCGAATAAAAAATTCTGTTTCAAAATATGCATGGTATTTTGAAAGAATACAAAAAATGTTCTCAAAAATAGAATTTTTAATTTTTAAACAATTAAAAGGGAACTTCGAGACAAATCAGTGCTGAATTGAATCCTGCAACGTTTATTTGGAAAATTGTATTAGGTTCGAAAAAAAATTAAGGGAGAAATTTCTTTGTCCTTTCGAAGCGCATGTGTTTTTAAATTAATTTTTTCATACAATTTTTATACAATTATTGTTATTTCAAACATAAACAATAATTTTAGAACGCTTTAAACTTAAGAAAATTCTTCTTTGATAAAAATATATGATTATTATATTTTTAGGAAATAAATAATATCTGTTTAGAAACAATTTTCCGTCTGAAGATGAAAAATTTGTTAATAACAATATTACGGAAATTATAAAATTGCCAAAATATGAAAATCCCGAATTGGACAATTCCCGAATAACAATATTCCCGACCGCTTATAATAATACCGAGTTTGAAAATTCTCGAAAAATGAAATTGCCGACAAAAAATTGCCGAATACAAAGTATTCAAACTAGAAAATCCCCGAATTTGAACAATTAAATTTTTTTAAATAATAATTATTTATTTATTTATTTATTCAAAATACAAAAATCGAAATTTTTGGAACACTGATTTATATCGAAATTTATTTATTTATTTTTTTTAAATTTGAAATTTGGATTTTCGAGAATTTTTTTGTAAATTTTTAGAAAGTTCCTGCACATTTTCAAACCACATTTTTTATCTAAGAATATATTTATGTTTTCATCACTGTCATTTAAAATTCAAGCAATA